>JAQGAF010004444.1:0-14378 GCA_034687865.1 Kryphioiulus occultus
ACATAGTATAAAGGAAAATTTCTTGCTGTGAGAATCTAACTTTCCCCTGCCCCGGGCTATCCGTCTTCACCTTAAGGTCTAAATGTTAAGCTCAAAATAATGAAGAAGACTTTTCGTTAAAAGCCCAGTCTTTAAATCAATAATTACAATTTATTTTAATGATACTAAAATTCGCGTCAATGACGTCCACGTGCAAGTATATAGGCATTCCAAAATCTTATATAGTCGTGATGTTATGCTAAAGCCACAAAAGTAAATCAAAATGGAATAATTTCCTTAAAAAAAAGTAATAACTAATGAATAACAGTTATGTTATTTTTTTGCCCAGTACGAAATTGTGAATTGTGAAAACTTAAACCTTGACGGAATAGGTCCTGAGCACCTTAAAGTCTGAATTTTATAATCAAAATCACAAAGGTCAATAAAGATGAAGTGATTTTAAAACCGCCGAATAGGTCTTTAATATTTTTCTTGTTTTCACACCCGTTTTCTCATGATGGAAAACTCGCCAATGTAAATAGTTCTAATACAGCAAGTTTTTGCAAACTTGAAGAGTTTGATGGCATTTTCAATCCTTATCAACTGGACCTCATGGTGAGGAGAACATTCTGACAAATCCAAGAATCGTCCAAAGGTGAACAGCGACTCTTGAAAAGCCGCATTAATGCAGTGTAGATTTATGGCATTGTGGGCAAGGGCCTATTTGTCACGAATAATAGTGGAAGTTTATTTATCTTCCAAAGCATTCAATGAATAACTGCGGAAATATTTCATGTCGCAGCTATTGTTGGAAAGTGGTGGCCTGCTGCTTGCATGGATTTAGGGTCAACTGAAATCGATCGGAATTTGAAATGGAAGCAGTTTGTATGGCACACGAAAGCGATTCAAAAACGTGTAGTCAAAGGCAGCGAATCGACCATTTATGCAGTTTTCGAAATTTTCTGAATGAAGGAAAGAAATTTACTCCCATATTATTAAACCGTCAAACTTGGATGGATTGTTTGACATGCTCAAGAATTTCCTAAGGTTAAGCCTGGCCATAAATACAGTATACCTGTATGCCTTGTCTTTGGGAACATTCCATAAGCAATGAAACTCACAATACATTGATGAATAGCAGGTCAGAAATTATACGTTCTAAAATAGTGCCAATGTGTATTTCTGTATAAAAGTATTACAATGTGCAGGGTGACCACACTTTTACAATTTGTTATTTCCTTGATTTCCAGGTCATGTTCCCATCTGATATGAAATGAAAGATGATACAAGTACTGTATATTACAAATTTAACAAGTTAATTACCAACAAAGTATCCTACTGACTTACATTATAATTAAATCAATATAGTCTTTTAATCTCTTCCACGTACCACACGTAGAAACATCTAGAAGACATCGTCCAAATAACCTGATTTCTTTGTGAACATTCCCTGCAATCCCTCTATAGTTTTATTCCCTGACATTTCACTGATTTCCATGTTCTACATGTTCCCTGTGTCATACAGTCATTAAATAATAATTAGAGATCCATTAAGATTGAGACTTTCATATGCCAACAACATGTCAACAAAACAGTTAACGTAAATAACACTTGCAAACGAGATTGGCAAAGATAATTAAGGCAAATTAGTCAAACGTCTGAAGGAAAAAAGCTTTCATCAATGCCATTAATAAGAAATTACGTTCATAATGGCGTTAGTTCCAAAAATAATTAGCTTTAATAAGTGTTAAGACATTGATGTGTAGTCAAACAGGGATTACCAAAATTAAGACAAATTGCTTTACCACCAATTATTATAATATAAAAACCGAACTAAAGCAAAAAAGCCACTGTTTGATGATTCACAACAGACGTAGCAACTTAAGATGGCACCTTATTTCAGATGGTAATTAAAAATTAAGTTGAAGAATTCCAAAGAATTCAATGGTAATCCGCAGATCCAATTAGCACCTCAGTGTCAGCAAAACCACAACCACCATCTACTTTAAGTGATTCCCAAGAATCCGTAAATAAAAGGTGAAAAGTTGGGTAAACAGAATTGAGAAACATCATCGGTTCCGAAGCAACATGTCATTCACAAGGAGCCTTATCTGGAGTTGAACTGCCTGCACCATGCATTGATGAACAAAGACTGATGACAATTGTGATTCTCATTTCCAACTGGCTCGTTTATAATTACATTTTGAGCAAAACGCAATATTGATTCTCCACCACAGCACATGGCCATCAATTAATGATCCATGCCTGCGAGCAGGCCAACATAACAAATCCATCTGCAAAGATATATGGATTATTAAGATACCATTTGGGCTCGTTGAGGCCTTGCTGTAATTTCATTACAGTTCCCTAAATCCATTAATTCCATTAACATGCAATAGGCGTGAAGCAAGCTGGAAACTTGTGCCGAGTCACAATGCAACAAGAAGAAAAGTTCCCAACAAAGAATAATCTGGCAAACGTGCAGTTGGGTAAATTTGCAACACAACAGTGGGGTCATCACGTGTTTCTAAAGCTGCTATATTTCAACGAAGTCTATTCCTAAAACTGTCATGATGATTGCTACATGGCCCATGACTGTTTGTTTGAGAAAAAAATATTTTGGCACATGCCCTGCTCCAGCATAAACACAATGAGAAAGTGGGCTTCTCCAAACGGCTCGTGGGCTGGCAGTGATTGTCTGGCGGTTACGATAGCTAAATAAAATACATTGACAGGTTTGATTAGGTTATATTAGGTTAGGTTATACACACAAAAAACAATAAAAAGGATAAATTCTGACGTGTAATTCTTGAATACTAGGCAGGTATAGTTTGAATATAAATATTTTGTGCCCATTTGGAGCAGGGCATATTCCGAAGTACATCCAACATGAGTGAATGCAAATTATTCCTATATATTCAGGCAATGGAATATCTTAAGGAATGCAAAATTATTTGCATGTAAAAAGATGAAGTTCTGTATTGTTGAATCGATGCTACCTGAATTTCATGCATAGGTAACTGATATTACTGATATTCAATTTCAATATCTCGCATATCGTGATCCTTTGAAATGGCACATGTAAACGATATTTTATATTCAAAATGTGCAATCGTAGCATGCAAATGGATATCCATAATTCATACGAGGTACATGTAGTTGCTATTTAAAAAGCCACTACTTTATAGTGGTTGGATGATGACAGTATCGACGTGTGGCCGCATAACAAATAGTGAGAATAATAAATGGTTCCATATCCGATGTTCCAGATCCATCAAGTTTTCAGAAATTGGAAAAAAACGTTACCAAAACGTGCCATAACAGGTTGAGTTGAGAGCTCAATGGCCTCCTAGTAATTGGTGACACCATTATCACAGTAAAACCAAAAAGAGTTGTAAGTCTCTATGTTCCAGATTCATCACGTTTTCAGAAAACAGATATCAAGATGTGTCAGATTCATCAATTTTCAGAACTTGGACGTATCAATGTTCCAGATTAATCCATATTTAAAAACTTGGAAGTCTTGATATACAACATTTATAAAGTTTTCAGAAATTGTCCACAACAGGTTGAAATAGGATCCCAATGTCCTCGAATAGTTATTGGTGATATCATCACATTTCAGCAAACCCATCTCGAATTATCCAGATATAAGAATCGGAGAAACAATGTGAAATGGTGTGCCAAAAAATACCTTTCCATCAATAATGTTTTATTTTTCCTCGTTGACCATGCCTTGAGTATACATTCTTAAATTCGATCCTGAAGCAGAATGCATCCCCAATCTAATCGGTAATTGGCTTAGAGTTCAGATGCCATGGATACTAAAATCCATATTCATAATCCATGCATTAAACATGGGTAGGCATGTCCGCAATTTTTCATCATAAACGATGAAAGCATGGCCATCTCGTGCAATATTATTCACAAATTCCATTATCCTGTTTCCCTGTTAAATACCACGAGCTATGACAGCTTCTAAACAGCCTTTGGAACACGTACAGCCTGCATTTATTTCATTCAACAAAGATGTCCAATTAATAACGGGCACGTTATGTGATCAACAAAGCTTTGGAGCAAAAAACCGTCGACTTGGTTTGATATTAATTGGCAGTCAGAGGATGATACTGCAGTGGAATTGAGTCACGTAGGGTAAATCCCTACAAACAGTTTTTTCGTAGATTTCAAATAAAATTACATATTGGAAATAAGACGTTAACCTTATTTCTAAACAAGTTACAAAAATGTCTTTTTACGGTTGAGAAAGCCGCTGTAAAAGACGCTTGAATGTATAAGATTTGATAAAATTTCATCTCTAATTCTTCAAACTTGAAAACCATCTGAAATTTGGATTTTAAGTCTGCAGTACTTGCAACAATGGCATGGGGTTCTCAAGGGCTATTTTGTAAACTTCAAAATGAAAGATTCCACTAGCAGAAATATTAATTTCACAGGAACACAATCTATAGGGTTTCCTTCTGATCAGTTTTTTTTCTTAAATAATATTTCTTAAAATACACCAGTTTGCAATTCGTGATCCTGTGGAAAATTGTGACACGAATACTGTTGATTCTTGGAATTTCGGGTCAAGGAACAAATCTTGACACATACAATACTGTCCACTAGGTAATTGTACATTTTACAGGTAAATCTGATTAAAAAATGTGTTTATTTTAGAAAAAATTCAGGTTTCACTTCTCAACTGGAACAATTTATGAAAAAAAACTTACTGCAGTCTGCTATAACTAGTATAAACTGAAAAAAACTGGTCATAAAGA
The DNA here is from genome assembly GCA_034687865.1 of Kryphioiulus occultus. Lineage (NCBI taxonomy): Eukaryota > Metazoa > Arthropoda > Diplopoda > Julida > Julidae > Kryphioiulus > Kryphioiulus occultus. The sequence goes on from JAQGAF010004444.1 coordinate 4,758, forward strand.
GGTAATAAGCTGATACTTCGTGACACTTGCACTAGTTGCAAACTGGTTAAATTTAACACAGATATCGACAGAACTACATAATAGTCCCTGCAGCTGCCCTTTCCGCCACAGACACAATGATAAAGCGGGCTTCTCTTAAAAGCTTTTGAGCTGACAGTGGTTGCCTACGGTTATATGCAGCTACTTAAAAAGTAAATTAAATTTTTAAATTAGTTTAGGCTAGACCAGGACAAGCAAAACAAGCAACCACAACAAAAAGTGGAGTTGAAATACAAGTATTCATGTACATATTTTGTGGAAATTTTTGCCCCATCCCACAAACGTGAACAAAAACAGTGTATTAGTGTACAAGTTACATATATATGAACAGGAAAAACATGGACATGTAGTTGTGTTCCACCAATAATATCGAACAACTGTTCCAATTCGATTAAATGTACATGTAACTTGTAAAGTATGGAGTAGTAGCACAAAAAGTGTAGAATTTTTGTGTGTAATAGGGCCTTGGAGTAGGTACCATTCTGTAGTAGGCTATATCAAAAATACCATCAGTTTGCAGTCAGAAACTAATCACTATGACATCGAATAATTTCGAACAACTGTTCCAATTAGATTAAATGCACACGTAATTTGTAAGGTATGGAGTAATAGCACAAACAGTGTAGAGTTTTTTGTGGAATTGGGTTTGGGAGTAGGTGCCATACTGTAGTATATCAAAAATATCATCAGTTTGCAGTCAGAAACTAATCACCATGCATGGCATCGAATAATATCGAACAACTGTTCCAATTCGATTAAATGTACACATAACTTGTAAAGTATGGAGTAATAGTACAAAAAGTGTACAATTTTTGTGTGGAATAGAGCCTTGGAGTAGGTACCATACTGTAGTAGGCTATATAAAAAATATCATCAGTTTGCATTCAGAATCTAATCACCATGACGAAATTCATAGATTACGAGTACAATTTCCGGATTCTTGAGTTGATTAAAGCGAGTGGAACAAGTGCCTTAACATTTAGTGTACTTTTGGAGCAGGGGCTATACCGTAGCATATCCAAATAGTATCAGTTTGCAAGCAACTAATAATCATCATGACGAAATAAGGGATTATGGGTAAAACTTAACTCAGGTTGTTAGCCAGGTCAAAAAAGTGGAAAAAGATGCCCCATCTGGTCAGGTGATCGAATTTAAGGCCAGTTTTAATGGGCAGAGATGGAATTAACGTGCCCAAAACCTTAATTACCGATTACGCGATTCCATTTGGTTCAATTCGCAATAAGTGAATCTGAGAAATTACTGTATGTCTTAAGCCTCGACCTCCTAATGGCTTACCCCACTTGGTCAGCTGACCAAACTGCTCCAGCAGGAGAAAGGGCCTGGAGTGAGCACCCAGAGTGCATTGCAGGGCCTCCATTACCTCAAATTGAATTGCCATAATCAAATTACAGTCGGAGCTGTTTGCTCGGCATTGGGAGAGAGATAGTGCGTTAACAGTTGTTTGTTTAAATCAGGCAAAACCCACCAGGGATCTGAGAAGCTCGGCTTACTGCATTATTTACGTTCGGAGTTGGTAAGGGCCGCAATCCCTTAGGAGCCAGCGTGGAAACTCCCTAATTCTCACTCTGGGCCAGCGTAGCAACTTGCATTCAATATCCGGCCAATAACAATTAGCTCATAAATTATGGCCATTGGCAGGAAACTAACCGAAATCGCATTACACCAAATGCTTTAATTGCCTCCACCGCACGTACATGTAAAAGGAACATGGACTGAATTTCCTAGCGGAAAATTTCCTAGCAGTTCACTACAACGATGTGGTAGCTGCCTAATTGGGCTCCATGGAATGCCCTTGCCGACAGAAACTGAATTGAATTAAAAATTGAATGTGGGATGATCAAATTGCAAACATTGTGCCTTGTCTCGGCTGTGCTACGGAATATGCCCTGCTCCAACATAAACGCTATGCGAAAGTGGGCTTCTCCTAACAGCTAGTAGGTTGACAGTGATTGCCTTCTGCTAGGGAAGCTAAATAAATTACATTTTGGATTGGTTAAGTTAGGTTTGGTTAGGAAAAACTAAAAAAAAAACAGACAAAAAGGAAAGAAAAAAGGATAAATAAAGAATATTTTCAGGTTAGGGGCGTTCAAATATTATGTCATAATCTTAGAGGAGGTAAATCAATTGATGACAAATGACGACAAGGAAGAGGGGAGGTGGGTTCAGCATTTTTTAATACAAGTTTTGGTTCAAAAACCATCATTTTACATTCAGTTTTGCAAAACTATTCGCCTAGTGACCTTGATTGACTAAAATTCATCATTTTTGGTCAAATTCTTGCACAGTTTTCCTAATATGCTACAGAATATGCCCTGCTCCAAATATGCACAAAATCTTTCTAATGTATTTCAATCCTAATTGCCCAGTATAGAAACATCACACCTGTATTAGCTGTCGCAACTCGTTTTTTTATTTTGGTGCGCCTAGCTATTTTTGCTTTTTTAGTTTTTGTTTTCGTTAATTAAGTGTTTATTATCTAACCTAAACTAACCTAAAATGTAATTACTTTAATTAGTTGCCCAACCGCCAGACAATCACTGCAAGCCTACAAGCCGTTAGGAGAAGCCAACATTTCAGTGTACAGTATATGGCAGAGCAGGGCATATTCTGTAGTACAGCCAAACTTCGTGCAATTGGAATTTACTGCCATCAATGATTGTCATCGTTTAGATGATCTGACAATGGTGGCCAAGGCTGATAGGGGTGAAGGGTGTCTTAAAATAACGATTTGTAATGACATAACACCTGAGTAGGTGTAGAAAATGTGCTAGGCAGTAGATGTAGCGCCTTAATCATCGATTAAAGTTTGGAGCAACCAGAGCTTCAAGGAAGTGCAGCAATGATCCTATCATTTAATAGTATTTCCTAGTGCACTGCGTTGAATTGGATTGACTTTTCACAGGTTTCCCTGACTCTGAATGCGTTCAAGTAAACCCTAATGAAATGTGAAGGAATAGCTGGGAAGTTAATTAAAAGCCCGAACTGAAACACGAGTCTAATTGACTGTTACACATCCGGAGACAGTGTTTTTTCCCTTCTCACATAACGCTTAATCTGATTTGCTTTTTTAGAGCAATATTCTAATTAAATTAGACGGGTAGATGAGAAGCCTCAGGTGCACATCGCTGGCTGCTTTAATATTTATCTCGGAAAGTAATAGGAAATTTAATTTGAAGATGTCTGTCCAAGATGGATTTTCCACTCAGCACGAAAGCTTTCAGCTTACTTTTCTTTTGCTGAAGCTGATTGTGGATCCGCCATCTTTGCCAACCATGACATTTATTTTTCGCTGAATGCCATCGTGCTGAGGCATTAAAACTTCGTAGTTTAAAAAAAAAACATAGGGAAAAACTTTTCTTGAAGTCGAATTTTATTATTGCTGGAATGTTACACTGTACAATTGAAAATTTGTACATCGACTTATTGAATGTTGCTGCCCATTTACGAACCCATAAGGGTTGTGCATAATAATACTAACAATTTATTGTTTCCACATAGGGAAACAATATGTACAATGTATAATAGTTGGACTACAACTATAATACACTGTACATAACCTGAATCTGATAAAAAATCAAAAATTTTCGACCCCCTTTCTATCCATATTCGTCCGAATCTTGGACGCCCTATAGTCCAGTATACTGTATATGTATTCAGAATTTGGAGTAAATAATGAAAAACTTGCTGCAGACAAGTACAGTACATGTACTCTATCTTTCCATTAGTTTAGTGTTTTAGCCTCAATGCAGCCTCAATACTTCAGGAATTGACTTTTAAAAGCTTTAAACATTCTTTAATGTATTTTAAACCATTAATTTATAAGGACATCTTCAGTTCTTCAGAGATATGGGAGTAAGAAATCTGTATGCATACGTCGTTCTAATGATGAAAGCTGCTCAAATCTGGAAATTTTGCTAAAAAGGGAAGATGTTGAAGTTGCCCTTCCAGCTCTTTACCACCACCAACAAATTGTATTATTCATCTATTAATGTTTTATTATTTTATGCAAACTTGAATTATTATGCTAAAATCTTGCAATGTGTAAATTATGGTCATGCTACTCAATTCTTCAATTATCGACACACAGCAAAAGACACTTTAGTGAGTGGTCGTTATAGAAAGGTTTCACCGTTTTCGGGGCATTTCTCATATAGCGACATACTATAACAATCGGACATCAGAATTAGTCCATCATTATGCTATTTTTGCGAAACTACCTCCTACAACTGTTTTTGAATTGCAAACAGTCACTTTTATTTTAACAGATTTAAAATTACCAGACTTAGTCCAAATAGCAACATGCTGATGAACTGTACGAACGTTTTTGGAATTACTTTAAAAAATCTTTTGGAATGAAAACTACGGCAGACATTTGAATATTTTCAAGGCAACAGCTGCCTCATAAAAAAATCTGAGGCCACCGGAATAAGCCAACCAAACATTTTCAAATATTTCAGAACTTCACATTTTTAGCATTCCACGACATTCTACAGCTACCAAGAAACGCTTGTGATTAGGAATTTGAGTACACGAGAACTATCCAAAGAAAAACTAACATAATCAGAACTTCAGAGCGAATGCACATTTCTAGCATTCCACAACATTCTACAGTCCCAAAGGTGCATTAACATTATATCACAAAACATTATTATACAGCTCGTTTATAACAAATACAGTGGCTCCAGAAAGAATTTGGACACCATGAACATGGTGAATAACAAAAATTAATTCAAAAAGTCCAAAACTATGTAACAAATGAAGCTTATCAATTCCTTTAACTTGTACACGTTTATGTTTTAAAAGAAAACGTACATTTTATTTAATTCACAAAAAAGAAAAATTGTGTAGTCAGAAAGTGGTTGAAGAGTTACATATACATCGTACAGTAAACAAGAATGTGTCATCAATGTGTCATCAATACTACGAGATGTTAAATATCACCTTTCTTCTCACTTTCAAACCAATTGTAGGCCTATATTGTTTGTTTGTTGAATTTTTAACGTTGGCCTACAAGTTGTATAGCTTTGCAATATAGCACGTTATAGCACGTATAGTGTAAAAGCATCTTTAGAAACACATGGGTTTTGGAACCATCAAGAAACTTCCAAACCTGGTGCAAAACCTCGATAAGATACCATGCCTACAAACGTCATTGTCATAATGATAGTTACAGTATACATGTACATAGTCTACTGATAAAACTTGATAAAGTTGATACTGACTTACCAGAACAGATGACCACCAGTGTCCAGCAGTTGATCGAGCTACTCCCCATGGTGCTCCAGTCCAAGCTAGTCCACACCACACCCGAAAGTGGTTGGTCACCAACCGGTCAGCGAAGCAAACTGGACTTCTTGCCAGAAGAGTCTGGGAGTTGGCAAGAGAAAAGTTTTCCAAATCCTTTCATGAGACGATCACACGGGAAATCCCGTCTACAATGCGCAAAAACGGGTTTTGGGAAAAGGCTGGTTCGCACGTGTTCACGGGAGCGGGAACCGAACCTTCTCCGACGCTGCTCCTTGGATGGTTGGCTGCTGAACACTGAGGACATCGCCGGGGTTCGGCAATAGCGACGGACGTAGGGGGCGCTCCTGCTCGTGGCAAAGTCTGGAAAATCAATAGTGAAATATGCGCACATTTCGAAGCTCTGGTTCACCAGCTACACCTGGGTTGCCATAAATAAGAACAACCATGAGGATGCATGGGAAGGAATGGGGTATCAAAATTGCCAGTCTTGGACTGGTAAAATGTGAGGGGTCAACAAGGTTAAGCAAGTCTGGCTTTACTGCAGGATCCTTCTGGGCTTGGTCAGGATGATATTGCCGTCAAATCAATGTGCTTATGTCACTGACTGCAAAACGTCAGTTAGTGTGAAAAACAAAACAAAAAACTTATTGCAAACTTTCAATCTGTGAATTGGTGTAAACAGATAATAAATTGTTCTGGGCTTGGTTTGGATGACATTGTCCAGGGCAGTTCCAGAAGCAAACTTTTTTTAAATCAATGTGCATATGGTATTGACTGCAAAACCTCAGTTCGTCTCAAAAAACAAAACAAAAAACTGTTTACAAACTTTCAATCTGTGAATCTGTGAATTGACCCTGGACATTGTCCATGGCAGTTCCAGAAGTACACTATTTTAAAGCAATGTGCATATGGCACTGACTGTAAATCACCAGTTAGTCAAAAAAAAACCAAAAAAAAATACTGATTGCAAACTTCCAATCTGTGTATTGATGTAAACAGGTAGTAAATTGTTCTGAGCTTGGGTTGAAAGGCATTGTCCAGGGTAGTTCCAAAAGCACACTTTTTTAAATCAATGTGCGTATGGCACTGCCTGCAAAACACCAGTTAGTAAAAAAAACAAAAAATTACTGATTGCAACCTTCCAATATTTGAATTGGTGTAAACAGGTAGTAAATTGTTCTGTGCTTGGTTTGGATGACATTGTCCAGGGCAGTTCCAGAAGCCCACATTTTAAATAAATGTGCATATGGCACAGACTGTAAATCACCAGTTAGTCAAAAAAACCAAAAAAAAATACTGATTGCAAACTTCCAATCTGTGTTTTGGTGTAAACAGTTAGACAATTGTCTAGGGCAGTTCCAGAAGACCACTTTTTTTTCTTCAAGACAATGTGCATATGGCATTGACTGCAGAACGCCAGTTGTTTCCAAAAAAAATCGCAAACTTCTCATCTGCTTGTTGGTGTAAATACATTAGGTAGTGCATTTATTAAAAACTCATATTTTGGTGATAGGCATGTATACAGTAATAAAAATGAAAATTGAAATATTGGTTATGTACAGGTAGTACAACTGCTTGAAAACTGAAATATCGGTGATAGACAAGTAGCTATTTTATTGAAAACTGAAATACTGGTGAGAAACAAGTAGTAAACTGATTGAAAAATTTGTTTCTAATTTTGTTATAATAAGGTGATAATTGATTACCGTTGATACTGCACTGCAACCAGATATATGTCTTCATCTGTCATGTAAACATTCCCAATCTCATGCGTACTATAGCGATCAAATTGCTTACATGTACATGTATATTCAAAATCCATATTGTGCTGATCAAATTGAAAGCAGTTTACTACCAATTTACAATCTATAAGAAAACTACACTATAGCATGATTGCCTTTGGTATCGGTTAGTCACTTTGCAATCTGCTTACTACCAATTTTTTAGTTCATAATCAGTTTATTCGATAAGTCATTACCAATAAAATGCCATGGTTTAAGACTGGTTCAAATTAGAAGCAATGGTAACCAATTCAGCATCAGTTTTGCAAACCAGTTGGCATCCTATTGCTACCAGAATTGTAATAAACTAGTTACAAACTGGTTGCAATCTGTCTTGCAATACATTAGGAGAAGCTCACTTTCTCATAGTGTCTTTGTAGGAGCATGGCAGCAGCAGGGCATATTCCGAAGTACAGCCTTTTTTATTACACATATATTAAATGAATGGTGTATTTTGTCCATTTAATTTTTGTTTTGTGCACATTTGGAGCCGGGATTATAAAAAGCAGGTGATTGTCTTATTGCTTGGGCAGCAAAAGCAGAAGTAATATTGTTTGGTTAGGTCAGGTAAGATTAGTTAAATGTAATCAGTTATTTTACAACAACAATGCAGCTTATCGCTACACTTCCTGTATTCCACTTGTTTCCGATTCGAATGTCGACACTTGCTTATTATCGATAAGAGAGCACGAAATGCACTTAAAAAGATGGATTTTATTATCTAGAAATGCCGTGTTTACTGCACGCTGACGAAGATTTATTTTGCGTTTTACGAGCCAAACGCGATCCACGCGCCACCTGTTGCCCTCGCATAATCAAGCCCAAACAGTCCTGTTGACTTTTAAGAGCTTTCCAGCTGTTGGCCCTAATGTGTGGATGAAAGCCCTATGGTGGCTCCCTAACATAACTTTTCCTAGATAAATTAGGGACATTGACAGGCTGTGGCTTCTCCTTCTGTCTCCATCTACTGGGTGTCCTCTACGAGGGAATTTCCCCTTGGGGAAATGGCGAGCAGTTGACATCAGAGCTCGCATTTCAATTTTCGAAACCACGTAACGTCAGCAAATATTGATTGAATAATGAAAATTATCAATTTTGATGCATTTGTGAAATCAATATCGTGTCCAAATAGATTTAGTTGATTTTAATAAATTTCATTGTTATGTTTTCGAATAAACAGTACGTATAATTCAACCTTACTTGTCTAGTAGACAAGAATGACACCTGTCCTAGCAGACGCAATTCCAACTTGAATTTTTGTAACCACGTAACATCAGTGAATATTGATTTAATAATTAAAATAGTAAACTTGTATCCATTTGTGATATCCAGATCGCCTCCACAGACAGTAGCTTTAGTTGATTTTAATTAATTCTCCGTTATGGCTTCGTAAAACGGAACTCAATTTTCAAATAACATCATACGGAATATGCCCTGTTCAAAACGTACACAAAATATTTATTATTCAAACCTAATTGTCTAGTAGACAAGATTGACTGCTGTCCCAGCTGTCGCAATCTATACTTAATTTTGACTATTTGTTGTTGTGCTTTTTGGATTAATTTGAGAAATATAATACATGTACATTGTCTCTAAGTAGCTTTAGTTAATTTTAGTAAATTCCACGTAATGTTTTCTAAACCCAGAAGAGTGAATTTTCTAAGGATATTCCACAGAATACGCTTTACACAAATGCTCACTAATACATTGTATACATGTATAATTCAACTTTACTTTCTAGTGGTGAGAGTGACATCAGACCGAGCAGTCGAAATTTATCTTTTTTTTATATTTTTTTTGCTTTTTTGTTTATCCTAAAATAACTATCCTAACCAAAACAAACTGCACTCAATGCCAGCCTACGAAAAGTTAGGCAAAGTCCACTTTCTCAAAGAGCCTCCGGTGGAGTATGCCAGCAACAGGGCATATTCCAAAGTATTCCCTTTTCAAATAGACAGATATACAGTATATTAAATAAGGCGTACTTTATCCTTTTAATTTGTTTATGTGTTTTTTATTTTGCGGACAGATGGAGCAGGGACTCTCCTAAAAGAGGGCTTATCCAACAAGCTCGTATGCTTGCAGTGATTGCCTGACAGTTAGGGGCAGCTACGGCAGAAATTATGTTGTTTGGTTAGGTTAGGTAACATTAGGTTAGGATAGGTTTAGCATCTACATTGTATCTGCACATACTAAATCAACTATATTTGAGTAGATGAATATTATTAGTGTGCATGCATATTATGTTTTGTGCTTATTTCGAGTAGGGACTAAAGGAAAGGCTGATATTTCCTGGCTGTTAGCAGTAATTATTTTGTTATGTAAGATAAGTAAAAGTTAGGTTAGTTTTGGATACGTTATCATCAACGTATATACATGTACCTGTACATGTTAAATCAACTACATGTATATTTGAGTAGATATGAAATACAGGGTGTTTTGAACTCATGGTACAGATTGATATGGGTGATAGGGGACACCGAGAGAAACATTTTTTGCCAATGAATGTGTGGTCGCCAATGTCAACATTCAC
>JAQGAF010004445.1:0-14375 GCA_034687865.1 Kryphioiulus occultus
CACGACGATTTATTCATTATTCGCAGCGATGTTATGTATACAATTTTTCAATTTTTTAACATGGCAGGGGTGGGAGGAGAACTGCCCGTTAATATGAAGATTTTTCGGAAAATATTCATATCTTTTGTTTTTAAGAAAACAGTACTGCATGCAATACGTCAATTGAAGTGATAAAAATTGCAATTTGTCCGTTTTCTAAAACAATTTACCGTCGTCAATATTTCGCAGATTTTACTTATAGTTTTCAGACATTGTGAAATTAAGAGAAACCGTCAGACTGTAATCGATTTCAACAAAAGTTACACAATTGCGACTGAAAATTCACATTATTTTTCTCTTATTAATTTATTCATAAAAGAAAGCATTATTAAGAAAATTACCTTTTCTTGCAATTAAAGTCATCAACCTTTCTCAGATTTCACTTTTATTTTACAGAAATTGTGAAATTAAAAGAGAAACCGTCAAACTGTAATCGATTTCAACACAAGTTACAAAATTTCTAAAAAAAAGCTTTTTTTCTCCATTCTTCCATGCCCAATTAGAATGGGAGTGGTCAGAAATCCTAATTAACTATTCACTAAAATGGTGCACTCAACTCGAAGATTCCAGAACGAGAAAGCTGAAATGTATACTCCATAGCCTCGAAGTCTTCCATGTTCGTTCTTCGAGATAAACGAACATGGTTTTGACATTCATGGCCCCCAGAAATGCAAAATTTATGGCTTTTAACACTCATTAAATACACCCCACTACCAGCCAAAGCATGCAGATTTTTGCGATTCTGTCCTAGATGGCGATTCTGACATATTGGTGTCATGGCTACACAATGCTTTCCTTTGTTATCGACCGGTGGTTCTGAAGCACCCTATACTGTAATGTTGGTTTAGATATTTGGCAGTTATTTGAGTGCTTGGATCCAGTATCAATTCTGACAATTCATTCCATTAAAAAAATTGGCAAAGGCATGGGTGAAATGGGAAGCGAGGATCCTTCCGGAAATCTAGCTGCCATTGGAGTGCTAAACAGCTTTCGTTATTGCTTTATTGCTTAAGTCAGGGGGATTGACATGACATGAAAAAGCCATTGAAATTCTTAGAATTTTGTGGGCGTTTTACAAAAATTGGCATTTTTTTTTGGTATAAATCAAGGAAGACCTAAGGGGGCCTTCAAGTATGATATGGAAAAGTCAGAGAAGTTGACATGACATCGAAAAGTCAAGGAAGTTGATGATATGGAAAAGTAAGGGAAATTAATATGACAAGGACAAACCAGGAGAATTCACATGATATGGGTATTTTTTGTGGTCATGGACAACAATTTTGATTTGTAAAATGTCTTTCAGAAAAGTGCTTGCCCCAATGGAGTTTAGCAAGCTATCTCTAGAAATTAAGAAACTTGAAGTAAAAAAGATAAGACCTATAAGGGGACTGTCAAGTATCATGTCATCATATGAGGGGATTGGCCAAATGACATGGAAAAGTCATCGAAATTTACATACATGTACATGTAATTTCCGTGCATTTTTTGTGGCGCAAATATTTTCCCAAAGGAGATGAGCAATTCTATAAATCAAGAATCTGAATGTCTTTATGTGACATGCTTACGGTTTTATAACATTTGGATTCAAATCCACCATTTTTGACCCAGTTTTGCAAAAATAACTCGGATATGGCGTATTTTTCATATTATTCGCTTCACTACATTTATATTACAGTTATGAGCTAAAATTTGGAAAACCTGGTAATGTGAGGAAATTTTATCAAAGACTGGCGTAGCATCAGCGATTTTTTTAAACTGTTTAGAAATATTTTGACCAATAAACTAAAGAGGTTCTGACATTCTAGCGTCATCAGTTTGCAAGTCTGAACATGTTACTTCAAGTCTAAAAGTTTCTCACGTTAGTTTTGTTTGGAATGTCAATCGACATATTTTCCAACAATTAAAATGATTCGTTCGAGTCAGGTGCGAGAAAAATGTCGTTATTTACAAATGTTATCTTCCGAAATTCGCCTACAAGCGATTTGTTTCTAGTGATTTTCCTATAGGCCTACCATTCTCACGATTTTAACCAACATGTCAGTAAACTCTCACGTTCATCTAGGGATTCAAGCTACATTGCAATATCGTAAATTTAGCAAACCAATTTGGACGCTGGCCAGCAATCGAGATCTGACACCCCTTTGTTGGGCGCATTCAGCGTCGGCCTGGCTATTCTGCCAGTTTTAATTTGGATCGGTTTCCGTTCATTTAGGCACTATTCATGCAGTTTGTTCCCACCAGGTCAGGTGACCTCATCTTATGATCAGGTCATGGATGCATATTGGCTGACCACCCTTTACCAATCAATGATATAAATTTTGGTACTGGCGAAAGGTTACAGGGTTCCCACAAAACCTGAGAAACCTGGGAAAGTCAGGGGATTTGCAACTGAATGGGAAACATGGTAAAATAAGGGGCATTTTTAAAATTTTTCAAAAAGTTTTTGGATTGCCTAACTTTAAATTATAATTTCAATCCAGAAAGTACATGTATTTAATATATGGATTATAGCTTGTGATGTAGCCTACAGTAGCATTTAGGTGGAAGTTTCCCCTTTTCACAATGAAAGAAAACTCCAATATGGCAGATTGAATTCTTCTATTTGGCTTCATTCAATGTCGATATTTGTCGAATTAAAATAAATTCCCAGCATTTGTGTACTCCTAGTAATTTTCGTCGTAGTCAATGGCCATGCTGATTAAAAACATTATTTGCATTAAAGGGCAGGTACTTTTTACTTTATATTGGTCGGTGGGAAAACTAATGGTCAGGGGAAAATAAAAATTTTTCACCTGGAAAACCTGGGAAAGTCTGGGGATTTTATGTTACTAAAGCTGTGGGAACCCTGTTCAAATATTCAAATATATACATGTATTTACCAAGTGAAATTTTACTTTCACGTAATCTGGTACACACACCAGATGACATGAAAAGTGAAATTCCTTTATTTTACTGATAATTTGTTGTGTGAAGAATTTGTGGACAGTCTGTACATTCTTAAAACAAAAGCAGGTTCTGTGGCGCCACTGAATGTGTATCGTTTCCGATCGCATTTTAATCGATAGCTACAGTATGTGGACTTGTTGATCTTTGAGAATCAGCTTCCCGTTAGCTACATGTACTTGACAAGTTCAATTTTTGCCATGTAACGTGTTTTGGACCAATTTCATGTTTGCTGACCTTGTAGAGTCACGTGATCTCTGGTTGGGTAGCCATAATGTCCCGTGGCTGATGAGCAGGCAAATGGGTCAAAAATGCAAAAGCAAAATTGAAAAACTGGTTTCGAAACGAGTTTTTTATCTAGTAAATTATTGTAAATTGAGTTTAATAATTCTGGTATTTTGTAATGGTTGGCGCAGCCCATTATTTTATCTTGCCTACAGTGTTGCCCAAATTACTAGCTACTACACCTGTCGTGCTGTGTGCAAGCGTTTGTGTTTTTTGTGCAGAATTTTAATACCTAATCTTTTTTTTCAGTTCGGGAAGCCTTTTACAGGTAATTTGTTTTTATCTTCTTTATAGCTAAGATAGATTGCCAAAACAAAGATACAAAGATGGTGTTTTGGTGAAAACTGCAAGTTTGCTAACCTATTTGACGTCAGTGTAGACGGCTAATGCAACTGATGGAAAGCTTTGGACAATTTCGTGGAAAATTCAAATTCAGGGTTCCCCTGACCTTAAAAACCCGGATTTGTCCGGTAATTGGAAAGGCATTTAACCAAGAAATGATGATTTATTTCGAAAAACTCAGGGAAATTGCTGATTGTTTTCCGAATTTTCTTCCTCTGCATGGTGGAAGAAGGGTTTAATTGCTACCACTATCCAAACTATTGCAGTCTTCAAATTTCCTCCGTATTTCTCTAAAAAATCCTTAATTTTTCCTATGTTTTTCGCATTTTTTTCCCTTTATTTCCTATATTATTCTTTCGCCGTATTGCTTGATATCCTGAAATAGCAATTCAAGCCCTGTATCAGGGCTTAGAAAGTAAAATCTATATACATGTAGGTGACTGGCGTAATAAATATTTGTTGGGAAACAGCTTTTTACGACACCCTGAGGAGTTGTTCAACTGGCTGATCTGATTTGTTAAAATCGTCGGCTATTAATAATGGCGATGTGATTTTTATCGCATTTTTATTGAATGGAAGCACTTTGGCAGTGCAGCTGAAGCGGTTTATCATGACTGTTAAATTGTTACATTACAGCGAGGATTGCTCTCTTTTTTATATGCTAAGCTAGGCAAAAGGGAGTGCATTTGACTGTTGTTGCCGTTGCTAGTTTTCATATGTAAGCTGCCATTTGGTAGTTAGATTGGTTGGTGGGGGAAATAAAATGCTGGCATGATGGTGATGGTATGTGAAAATGTCGGCATCGACATCAGGGTGACTGAACGTCTGAAAAACTTGGAAATGTCAGGGAAATTGATATGATCTGAAAAAGTCAGGGAACTTCATATTATGTCCGGAAATTTGTAACTTTGTGGCACGACGGTTTTGATTTCTATAAGCATCTTAGAAAAGCATTTGAAAAGCTGCGTTTGTGATCTACGTTACTTAAAATTTCGTCTATGGTGTTTCATAACATTGCTTTTGAAAAATCCATTATTTCTGTTAATTTAAAGGCTGCAAATTGGCTAATTTGAAAAAAATTAGCAGAAATAATGGATTTTAGGTGTACTTTGATGGATTTTTCGATTTAATTGATAAATTGATCAAAATTTTCAACCAAAAAAATTTCTCAAAGTTTCTATCTTTATTATTATGAATCATTATTACATTTTTAAACGAAGAAAAAAGGTCAGAAAAAAGCAGCGTTTGACATCTAGTGGTTTCAATCACTTGTGTTCACATCGCTAAAAATCCATTATTTTTTACAATTTTTCAAAAATTTCACCTACTGCATTACCTAAATTAATATTTCGTTTTACAAAATTGTAAATCATTTCGTGATCTTGACTTTCTAAAATTTCCGCCATATGGCTTTTGAAAATGGGACCTTCATTCCCCATCTGATCAGGATCTTTTGCCAGATCAGATGGTTTTAATACTACTTAAATTGCTTTAATTCATCGAAATCTTGAATAGAGCATAAATACAGCTTGTAAACGAATTGATGACCCAAGTTTCAAAATGTGCTTTGCTAAACACATCACTTAATTGACCCTTTCTTGAGTAAAAAGCGTTTGTTTTAAATTGTCTGGAAAACCTGGCAAGTCAGGGAAATATAATTGATGAATCGGCCAGTCACCTGGCTTAGATTTTTCATCGAAGTTATTTAAAAGAATGAGTGTGGCATCCAATGCTTTATATCTAAGACATTATTTGTCTTACCCAGGTCAAGACGATCAATGCGAGAACTTCATCTGCAAAGCTGGCCGCGAGTGCAAGATGAACGAGGATGGGAACCCAGAATGTGTCTGCCTGAAGGAGTGTCCGAGCCATGCCCATCCGGTGTGTGGATCGGATGACCGCACCTACGTCAACCACTGCTACCTGCACAGGGAGGCCTGCGTCAGTCAGCATCACATAATGGTGAAGAACTCTGGATACTGTTCCAATGGTGAATTTGCACAAGAGGAAAACGTTTCTTTAAACATACTGTATGCAGTTGATGAATGACAATGGTTTATTTCGCTTTTCTAGACAAGTCCAAGCCAAAGGATCAATCCCATAAGCCCGGTGAGTATCAAATAAGCTGGTTTCATACCGTCAGGAAAAGTCAGGGAAAGTTAGCGAAATGCAAGATGACCCAACTTTCAAAATGTGCCAAATGCCAAAATGTCAGGGAAAGTAAGGTGGAAGGCAGGGAAAACTTTCAAAAAAATTTGAATTTCAAGTTTGTGATTGGAAATGTTAATTTTCAATTCATTTTGTGAAAAACGCCCGATAAATTACACCTTCAATTCGTTATTTCCAGTAGTTTTTTCCAAAAATTTCGCCCACGGCGTTCTCAATTCTAAAATATACGCGGGGTCGCGGCGAATGAAAACGCGAATTTTTGTACCAAAATATTTTATTAAAACTGAAAAAAATCAGATATTAGATCATGTACTTTAATGGGCAATGTATGGAAAGTCAACTTAATTTTACTTAATGTGAAATTTTTTATTTAATATGTCAGGGAAATTGATCAGATTTGGTCAGTTAAAGCCAGGGAAATTGAGTTGCAAATTTTGGTATGAACCCTGAATATGGCTCCGATGCATTATTTACGTGTTGTGCCCAAAACATGCAGGAAAACACAACTTTGGCAAATGTTTCATGATTCATTGAAAGTTTTCCTACAAGTTTCTTAAATGCGCGTTGAATTTTACGTCTACCCTAAATTTCTCGAACGCTTGATAACTTTTACAAAATTTCAGATAACTTTATCAAAAATAATTCATCTGTATCGTCACAGTGGCATGCTTTCAACTGGAGCGGGATCTGTTGCGAGAGCGGATCATCAAGTGGCTACACGAGAAGTTGAAACCTGCGGAATTTTCGATATGGGTGTCTTCCTTCAACGACCTCATCTTTGCCGAATTTTTCAATTGCGACGCCAACAAGGACAGTTTCGTTGACCCTAAAGAGTTCAACGATTGTATCACGGAGAACGTCAGTATCCCTACAATTCGTAACAGTGTCCACTCTGATTTGATGAGGTAAATATGTCAAGTAGAACAAATGCTCTTAAGTGCCTCAGTATTTAGGTCAATATTTGTATCCACAAAACATCGCAGAACAAACATTTGAGAATTCTGGCCTTCATCGCTGCCTCACTTCTTCTTTCTCGATGCACGACCCTTCCAAATTTGAAAATGAAAAATTTGTTTAGAAATGTGTTTTTCTAAAGGAGTACAATTCGTTCTACTGTTGGAATGTGGGTTCCGTTTTGTAACATTGCATGAAACAGCATGCTGAACTACTTTCGCATTCTTCCTTATTTTATAAAAAAAAATTACTATGTTGTTGTCGATAAATTGTTTTTTATATCTCCACGTTCAGGGCTCTGTGCATTGATGCCATCATGGACATTGTAGATGAGAACCACGACTGGAAACTGAGTCTTGCCGAATTTAACAACAGCATGAATTCAGATTTCAAGCCGTTAGCTAAAAGTAACAGAAATTTCTATTTATTATTACAATTTTACATCTGCACTTTTGTCGCTAAAAGCGCGAAAATGAAGATACAACAAAAAATTATTAGTATAAAACGAAATAAATGCAACAGAAGTTAAATGTTATTTTTAGAACTTAATACTACGAGAACAGTATGCGATGGTTGAGTTTCTAAAACTAGATTTTTTTTGTCGCACAGGGTGCTCGCTGGAGGGAACCATGTACGAGGATGGTGCTGATGTCACAGTCGAATGCAATCGCTGGTGAGTAGACATGAGAAATCCTTTGAATTTCGTCATAAATGTAGATTCAGTTATAATGAAAGTATTTCTTCGCAGCATCTGTGCTTGTGGAAATTGGGTGTGCACATCTGCAAATTGCAAGTATGATCACAGGCTGCTGGAAAATGCCACGGATATTGCCAATGGTAAATTTTATTTCTATCGGTGATAGTATCAGCAGTAGAAACAATATGCAGAAGCGAGAAATACTGAACATCAACACACTGGGTTTTTATCAATCAAGAAAAAATAATGTTTTTAATAATGTTTCCTTTTAATATGTGATGAATGAATGGATTATTTTTAGTTTGAAGGTTTTTAAAAGCAATCTTCCAATAATTCTATTTTACTCGATTTTACTGCTTTCATTACAAGAAAATGGCTTACTTTTTGAAACCAGGGAAACTTGCATTTTTTGCATAGTTTTTGTGTTTGAGCAAACTTGCATGCTTTCCAAAACCCACGAACTTCCCATGTGACATCATTTTCCCAAAGTTCCTTTGTTGTAGCATTAAATTCTCAGTTTTTAATCACATTCTACATGTACATTGTATAATACACACGTTAGCCTCAAATTGGCAAAAATAGTTTGATAAACTCGTTTTGCACTTTCACCTGTTTATTTTCAAAACATTAACCACACTTTTCAAACATCGACAAAATTAGCTGTCTTCATTTTTGTTTTTTGTTTTTTGCAGAAATCAAGCCCGAGGTTGAAGTGGACGATGGGGTCGAACTCCTAGCTTCGGAAGAAATGCCCTAACTTAAAGAACAAATGCCGTTAAAGAACAAAAGCAACAAATTGCAATTTATCCTGTTCTCAGTAGCGCTAAGCAATACTAATATACCTACTTCCACGATACCTGGGACCATCCACCACGTTGCCAAGAAGTGCCGCACTATGCTTTTGTAGTGTTTAGGGCTGTATTTTATGGATGGCTCGTTTTTCTCCTGTTTTCTATTCTGACTCTGGCCGCCCACATAGTCCTGGAACTGGTCATCATGCAGGTGAAATATTTGCAATTTAAAATTTCTTTGCTCTGAAATGAAAAGGCACTTTTTAAAGCTGAAGAACTTCAGTTTTTCAAAAGGAAATATAAATGGCAGGGAGATATTGGCGAATTTTATGAATTTTTATTTAAAAAAGTGAAGGTGAAATCTTCCTAAACAGTAGTGACTATCATTATACAGAGGTTGAACAAAACATATACTGTGGAATGTCTCTAGAGAATGATTAAACCTGCGCAACTTATTAGCATGGTAGCCCATCACCATGCTAATAAGATGGTTTTAACATCTTTTAATTATTTTATCAACCTCTGTATAATTTAGTAATGTTGTTATCCCCTCCATTGCAGGTTTGTACATGCACTGTATTCTCTTTGCTGGCGTCTATTTTAATATATTCTGATGCAGAATGTGGTGTAGGCCCCTACTTAGTTATCCCATTGATGATAACGATTTTGAATTAAAAGGGAAAACGAAAATTCTTTTATTGGCATTTTAAAAATATCGTTTCTGATTTCGAAAATTCGTTACGTTTTACCTCTTTTTAGCTATTCCTAGTTATTCATTGAGTTCACTATCTCAGACATGACAAATCTTTGCCAAACCCAATTTTGAGAAATTAGTTTACAGTGACCCATAGGCCACCCCACCCCAATGACCCCATCCTATCGTGAAATCAGAAGTGCAAGCCACAGTGCCAAACCTGAGTTGCATGTTTATATTCGCTATTGTACCTTATCGTTGATGTCTAGCGCCCAAGTGGATTTTTATTTAATATTTCTTTGTTGGCCGTTGTTGGCAAGACCTATTTTACAGAAGAGTATATTTTTTCCCCAAGCTTTGTTTAGAAGATTGAGGTAAACTTAGCGGCTGTAGTCGCGTACTTGCAATCAAAATGTTTTTCACATTCATAGATTCATTTCTAATGGAATTAAAAGTTCCCATTTAAATCTGTGTTTGTGCGCATGTTGAATGGTGTTACCGATCATGATGCTAGAAGTTTATTTTCATTGGACTGACATAGCAAGCCTGGATGGTGAGATGTGCTTGCTTTTTTTTTGGAAAAATAGACCCAATCTGGAAAATAGACCCAAATTCGAGTGCAAATAGTCAAAATCTGGAAGAATTTTACAACATATTTTTCCACATAAGGTGAGTATTCTGTTTCGTTTCCTCCAAGTTTATATTTTTAGCTATTACTTATCCTGAATGTTTTTAAGAACTGTCAATATAACGATGATGAATACAATTTTTTATTGGAATTCTTAATATTTGGTAGTTGGCTTAAATTTATCCAAGTATTAACAACAATGTGACTGGTAAGGCTAGGATTTTATGATCGACTTCGGTATGTTTGCAAAGATTAATAATTCATTCGTTATGGATATATAACTTGAAACTATACTGTATTGACCGCGTTCCCTATTAGTTAAAATCAGCTTATTAAAATAGGCACGAACTGTTCACTACTGGTCAATATTGTTTACTTGGTCTCTCTAAATTGCAGTAAGATGATCAAGTATGTCAAGTAAGCACTGGCAATCTGGAACGAAAAAACAGTGTTAAATAGTCTGTTGAAGCAGTTAAATTTTTATTAAAACCAAATAAACATTGGTGAATTTTAGCTCACATTTCTATAAAAATTATGGAAAGTGCAGACCCCCTTCCCCAGTGTCTTTTGTTCACAATTTTTTTACAATTGTGGATTTGTCCACAATTTTTGATCAGTTAGTTAGTATTGAAATTTGTCAATATTTAAATTTGGAAAATAATTAATAAAATGCCATTGGTAACTTAAAAAAATACCAACTTACAGATGATGAGAAATCTCGAGTTATCAAATGCACTTTGAAGGCAGATATGCCAATCGTCGAGTTTCCCAAACGATTTTGAAGAAACATCAGCTGAAATTTAAAAAAAATGTCAATAAGAACTGCTAGATGTACATGTATGTCAATAAACACAAGTGTTGATGAGGCGAGCTTACCTCTATTTGCATTGACAGAGGAAAGCCACCTATTTTCAATTTGTTCAAATGTGGATACATTGAGTGGATCTAAGAGAAATTAGAAAAACAAATGTATATATCATTCGTAAATTACATGCCTCACAAGTGGGATGAGTTTCCCTTAGTACTTGTTTCGAAACTAGACTTTACAGATGGCGAACAAAATATGGAAACACTTTTTAAAGATGCATTTCTTTATTAATATGTTGTTGGACACTCATTACCTTCAGTACATCCTTTACCCTTCTTGAAATAGTCTAATAAAAAGTTCAAATTACTTTTCAGACTTTGGAGTAAGGCTTTGTTACGTCACGCTGGCCTTCAAAACTGACCATATAGGGGTAAACGATGTTCAAAAATACGTAAGATATACGCGTTCGTTACTTTTACTTTACATTATTCCCTGCTTCAAATGTGCACGAAATATTTATATTTCTATAAAGTAGAGTTGAATGACACCTGCCCTGGCTTCTTAACCTAACCTAACCTAACTTAACCTGACTTAAATTAACCAAACCTAAAAACGTAATTTCTAAGATTTTCCCAGTTCAGTTGTTTTGAATAGAAAGGCAATCATAATAAAATTGCATTCTATTTTAACGATAAATGAGAGCACCAATAAATTTTTCTGAAATATTGCTATTCAACAAAACTAAAAGCAAGAAATTCACTTTGGTCAGTTGTATTTCCATATAAAATTTCTGAAAACTATAAAAACTAAAAGAACAAGTTGGGTGAAGCTTATTTCATTCTTATTGTCCAAGCTTGCTTGAGGACACCAGACTGTCAATCCTACTCAAAGTTAAAGGGTTATTGTTTTGTTTCACAGAAGGCATTTCGTCATGTGTGGAAACAAAGGTGTTCATCACAGTGAATTGCTTTAAAACAAAGAATGACCCAGATTGAAATTTTTTAAACTGAACCTACTTCATTGTTGACAGCAGATGCCTTCCAGAGGATGCAAACCAGACAAGCAATCAGAATGATGTCCCAAAATGCACAGTCGAAGTAGCTGATCAGTTTCGACGATCTGTCCTCTGAAAAAAGCACGTAAGTAAAGGACAAAAACGTGAGTTGTGCCAGGTAGCACAGAATGGCCCAACCAACTGGAAATGACAAAATGTTGTCTGCAATGTCTATCAGCTCAATGAGTGCAACATAAGTTGATCGACACATCTCCCAATTGGTGTAAGGCGCCTTGCTGGGGTCCTTGAGGAATTTTAAGAACTGCACATTGGTGTGGGAAATGATGGTGGTCAGGGTGGTGAACACCAAAATGAAAAATGCCAAAGACAAGAATTCGACACATTGCAAGATGTTGTTAGCAGCAATATATGCGATGCTTCTATCTATTTTGAAGACTGTGATTTCTGGAATGGGAAATAAATGGGTAACGAGAAATTAATTATCATTTCGCAAGATCAAGACTAATACATTATCCATGTACTGTATGTTACATATCTTCATTTTTGTGATACTTAAAAACTTGTTATGATATTGTTTTGCATGAGTGTACTTTCTTATAGTCCTCCGCTCCAAATGTACAAATGCTGTATTTGAACTCAATTTATCAGGTAGTTTCATTACATCTGTCGTGTTTTATTGGCGATGGCCACCAGAAAACTACCGGGAAAACAAAAATCTTGCTGAAATAATCTGGTTTTTGGCTACTTGCACTCGCATTTGGGCTTAAGCTTATTTTCATGATCAGGACGAAAAAGAAATAAAAATTTTGATCTAATTGTTTGTTTAGGAAAAACAAAACTGTTGCTAAATTCATCCGATTTTTTGTGTTCAGGTTTATTTAAAAACGATTGTGAAATTTCCATTATTTTATGGCAAACAAATGGCATAAGCTTGCCTTTTTGTGGAAAAACAAAAATGTTGCTAAATTTATTCATTTATTTTTCTATTTGCTTTCGTATTCGGGTGTATTTTCGCGAGTGAAAATGATAGCGAAATTTCCATCGATGTCCTAAAAGTTTATCTTTTTTTGGAAAAACAAAAATGTTGCCAAATTCATATGGTTTTTTGCAATTTGCACTCGTTTTCTTGTTATGTTTATGAACGAAACTTAAAAACAGTAGAGATGTTGGCTGGGCCTGCCCCTGAAAGATGGCAAACCATGCGTAGGACTGTGTACTGCAAAGGGGCAGCACAGCAAAGGTTATAGGTTATTACACACATGGGAAAGTATTACAATAATTCTCTACGTATAGACTTATAATATACAGGTTGTAATGTAATGTAATGTAATGTAATGTAATTTATTTGTCGCCAGATGATTTGCAGAAGGATATGGTACAATTATTGAAGCTTAAATGGAAGGGAAAATGGAGGCGACGGGACTATGCTGGGTGTTCAGGACACCGCTAATGCATGCCCCCTCAAAAAAGGACGAAAGTTAAAGTTTTTCAGTTCGCGTTTAAAAGCACTTGTACATAAAGAGACTTTACAACTTTAACGTCCTGAAGTTATTCTGAAAACGCGTAAATGTATGAGTATATACGGAATCTGTTGAGATCCATAATTTGAAAAATATTTCCACTTGCATAATTTTATTATTTGTCCCCTTTTGAAAAGCTTTGAAATCCTGATTAGACACATAACTTAATATCTTACCAACACAACAAGGAAAAGTGACGACACACACTAGCACGGTCAGGAAAATGGTTTGCTTTCTGATCACCCGTTGAACCTGACAAATGTTCATCAATTGATCTAATTCCAGCCATTTGTTATAGAATGCTGCCAATTTGGAAGGCTGATGAGAGGCCAGAAAGAGGCCAACCCCAAAGCCAAGGACATCAGCGTACCACAGCACGTTTACGAAGCACTCAAACTGGTCAGCTTGGAAAACATCTTGGCCAACGATACAAGAAAACGATATAAACACGTAGGTAACCAGCATTGCAGATGTAAAAAGTAACACGAGGCAGGAATGTAACTTCCAAAAGTTCCTCCACTTATGGCACTTGTTATTGCAATGATACAAGCCGATTAATTTCATCAAATTGAGTAGAGGAGCCCATATGATTTCCAAAGATTTTAATTTTGGCTGTAATCTGACCACCGCAACTCTACCGTAGAAGTATGGCATGTCGACATACAGTTGGTGAGAATGGAATGCGCATGACATGTTTTTAATGTGGAGCAATTGTGACAGTAAAAACGTAATAATTTAAGTGGAGTTGAACAAAGCCAAAAGTTAATTAATTGAAATGGGAAATTTGCCCAGTTTGTTTATTTAGATTGTGTCAATATGTCAATGGCATCATGTATCTCATATGATTGACAGTTAGACAGTTGGAAAGATCATACATATGTAAAACGTACACATATTGAAGCATTTTAATTTTGAAATGCCCAAGGTGGCTTTATCTGTAACAGTTATAATAGGCTTTTCTGGAAACAAATTTGCTATTAGTAATGTACTGTATATCTGAATCTGGTTATTTAAATTTTTGAAAACATTTCCGGAAATACGACGAAAATCCAATAATTCTTTTAGTATTTACATTTTCAATAGACTCTATATGTATACGTAACATCGTTTATTTAAATATTAATTTTTAGCAAATACTTTTAAAGCATAAGTCGATCACTTTGCCATCTCGATTTTTTAAATGGATACATATGCCAACTTTAGGATGCTAAAACATAACTTAATTTAACTTCAACCACCAATGTTATACCTTTTATTTGCAGGATTAAGTGGACGCGAGACTCCACCTGCATGAAAGCCATGAATGAATCCAGTGCTTGATAAACACTAGGAAATCATTAAAGAGGATGAAAGCATCGCAAATATGCAGGCTCTAGATGGCTCAAATCTTCGGTTTTTTTGCGTTTTGCACTAGTATTGGGGTCTATTTTCGAGATCATTAAGAAAAAAGAGCGAATTTGATAGTCGAATTTCCATCGATTTCCTGAAAA
>JAQGAF010004446.1:0-14374 GCA_034687865.1 Kryphioiulus occultus
CTAAAGTATCACTAGTTTCCAGTAGTGTCAGTAATAGCATAGTGATATCAGCTGTTGCAACTAAAAAGGTGGATAGTAATTTTAAATGTTTGCAGTCAAAATTAATTACATTTTTTTTGTAAGTTATAAACCTCACTATAGAGGTTGCAATTGAACCAATGAGCAATAATTTCACAAACTTTGTGCAAATGCACTGGTCACACTAATTCTCGCTAGTATAACTCGTACTGATATCTGTAAGATTTATACTAATATCAACATATATCAGTAAATATGTAGTGATATCACTATGAATTTGATACTGATCCATACTAATCTTTCCACCAGGGAAGTATAACAAATTACATAATTTCTCATAAAGCCAATGAAAATGCAAGAAAAACCCATTTTTGACTTTTAAGAAAACCTAAGACAATTTGAAATACACTGTCAGTGATCAAAAACTCATTGATGCACCTTTTTAATTAGTACTGGTAATAACCAAGTTATGGAGAGATGCATTACCTCTTCAAAATAACTTATTTAGACCACTGGCTTATGTTTACAGTCAAAAAGTAGTTGAGCAAAAGTGTGCACATGCACTGAAAATTGATGATGCTATTTTTTTAACGTTTCATAGGATTGATTCATCCTAATTTTTATAAATGACAACAATAGACACAGAACAAAGAGCCATGATGACCATTTTGAATTCTATGATAGCATTACAGATGCAGACCAGTGGAGCGACGAAGAATATGTCTTGAATCTTTACAAATTCCTGAGTCCTAAGTACTGCAATTTGCCTACATCTGACATATGGCAAAGGCTAAGTGATTAATTTTTGGATCAATTTCAAGTTTAAAAATTTAGAGGAACTAACACAGAAAGCAGGAGCTCAGAATGCTTTGCAGATGTAGCAAATGAATAATTGTGTCAGAGGCTAGTTAATATGGAACCCTAAGTTAATTTCTAATATCCAGTAGTATCAAGGCATTTTTATGTTGTATTATCAATTATCAAGATACACAATTTACAACCTTGTAAAATGAAACCTATGATGGATTCTTTAAGGTTTCCTTATTAGTTGTTGAACGGTTTCCTTTAAATTCAATGAACAGTGAAACCTCTCTATCTGGGACACCTATGGTACATTCTGAAAATGTCCCAGTTAGCGAGGTGACCCACAAGAGGAGTTTCACTGTATTTCATAGGTTTCCAAAATGTTGTACACTGTAAGGTATCCCTCTGAAATCTATGATAGGTAGATTTTGCACCAGTTCAGACTTATTCGATACCTGTTAAAATACATTTCTGATATCAAAAAAATACAAAAAAATTGAAACCTACAAAACTAGCAACTTTAAAAAACTAAAAATACCTTTAAATTTTTGTAAGGGAAGAAACGTTCACTAAACTGACCACCAACCATGGCAAAAGGTCCTCCACATTTAGTGCTAGGAAGCTCTGAAAATCCTTACAGCTCCATCCAATGATCGATCTTTGTACGTAACATTTGATATCAATTTTCTAAGAACATTAGACATATCGACAAGATCGAAGGACAACAAAATGAATAAGATTTCAGTTAATAGCATATGTGACTGTCCTTGGATTGTCAGAAATGTTTACATGGAAGTTCTCTTTCCAAATTTCCATGTTTCAAAGAACTTTGACTAAGGCACATGAACTTCATGCGCATTACCCTAAAACTTCTTAAGCATAAAACAAACCTACTTTCTCTTTCTAGCCGTTGCCTACGGAATATTATCTTTTGCCCTGGTGGCAGTAGCCGAGAAACTTGGAAATGTGTTGCAGGTACATCCCTAAACACTATTCGACTAAAAAAAAAACATTAGTTAATGTTGTTTTTCTTTAAGGCTGCGTTAAGTATCTTCGGGATGATTGGTGGACCAATTTTAGGTGTTTTCACTTTGGGTATATTCTTTCCGTGGGCAAATGCATGGGTACGTTGATTTTGAGGATGAATATGGTCATATCCAGGGAAGTGCTCATTTGGTTATTATAATTACCAAATCTATCCTAACAGGGTGCAGGTGTTGGACTCATTTCTGGACTAACGTTTGTTTTATGGATCGGAGTCGGTGCCCAGATTGCAAAGCCTTTTGTGCAGAAGCTTCCCGTCGCAACACAGTGTTCAAACTCGTCACAATTTTTGATGGGCTTGGGAATGAATGTAACAGCAACTCTTTTAGAATTAAACGTTTCTAGTACAACTGCACCTATGGATACTAGGTAAGAAGAATCTGTGTATCTGAAGTGTACCGAAAATTCATAGGTTGCTTTGGTCAAAGCTGAAAATCCTGCAAGAGAAGCTCAGGCTGATCAGCAACTTAATGTTGCGTAGTTTTAATAAAGTGAATGCCAAAATTGATTTCTTCTGTTATGTTTAGAGTCAAAGAAACACTTCCGATCTACAGCGTGTCCTATTTGTACTACAGCGCCATTGCTGTATGCACTGTAGTCACTATTGGTCTGTTAGTTAGCACTGTGACAGGTAATATGGTGCAAAAACGAGGCTTTTACTGGAAATTTTTAGTAGGAAATTTCCGTGCATTTACAATTAACATTTCTGATCTTCAGGTCTTCAAGACCCCAAGGAGTTGGACAGCAGACTGATCTGTCCATTTTTGAGTGGTTGCTGTCGCCGCTCTTCGACCCAAGAGACGGTGAATGTAAATGTAAGTTCAGCTAAAAATCTTATGATGTAATACGAGTCTAACACACTAAAAAGTGGTGGAAGCCGCATGCCAAGTGGTGTGCCGGATCAAGTACCAAATTGAACATCTTAAGTTGGCCCTTACAGGGGAGCCTTGCACATTGTTAGTGAGAGCGTGTGGAGCAAGGCCCAAAAAGCCAGCTCAAAACCAATCCACAGTAAACAGAGTACAATTAAAATGACAGTTAAAATCAGTAAAAGTGGTAAAAATGGTGAAGGCACTAAAAAGAGTGGTGGAAGCCGCATGCCAGGTAGTATGTGCCGGATCCCTGTTCCAAATGGAACACCTTAAGTTGGCCCTTACAGGGGAGCCTTGCACAGTGTTAGTGAGGGGGTGGGGAGCAGAGCCCAGAAAGCCAACTCAAAACCAATCCACAGTAAAAACAGTAGAGTGAAATTGAGTTACAAATCAGCAAAAGTTTTTAAAAATGGTGAAATGGTGAAGACGCTAAAAAGAGTGGTGGAAGCCTCGTGCCAGGTAGTGTGCCTGATCCCAGTTCCAAATGGAATGCCTTAAGTTGGCCCTTACAGGGAAGCCTTGCAGTGTTAGTGAAGGAGTGGTGAGGAAGACCCAGAAAGCCAACTCAAACCAATCCACAGTAAAAAGAGTAAAGATTGTCCTAATACGGAGGTTCTAACGGGGCTTTACACTCGATATCAACAAGCACCTCACAGTAGGCTAAAAATTTACTCGTGGCACAGGAATTTTGTTGAACTTCGATACGATGCAATGTATTTCCATACAGAATTCCTCATAGATAACCCTATCTGCATTAATAAGGTGCTACATGATAATTTTATGACTTTTATGTTTAAACGTAAAACACCACTTACAGCGCGAGTCATATGCTGAATACCAGTTTAGAAGGACTCTCCTTAGAACCTGTGAAACAGACGGACTTCATGTTTTTTTATGGTTTTGTAAGTACCGGTTGCAGAGACATTAAAGCTGCATATTCACACACAACTTGAAATGTTTTGCTACAAAATTACTCCATAACCGATTTTGTATGTCTACTGGATAATTTTCTAGCCGGTTTCAAAGTTGTGAAGGTCTTTTCTGTACATCCTGTATGTCACATTTTCAAATCATGATAGTAATACCCCTTTCATGAGTCAGGTTCGGTCCAGACTGTCGATGTAGAGCAAAACATCACTTTTTTTAGTTGTCGTTTACTTGTAGGGGGCCTGTATTCGAGTTTTCACTTTTTTCTGCCATCTTAGGCAGCACAGCATGGGAATGGAAAATTCTAATTTATAAATCCACAGAAATAAATCTGAAAAGCATCTAAAAACCATTAACGTAATGTGTTTAAAGAATCCAAACTGACGTACGAGCGAAGTGACGTAAAACAGTGTATGCCTTATTAAATACAAAGCACCTGAATTAAATTTCATCCTTTTTAGGGAAATTCAACGGCTGATCTGCCGCTGGAGAATGGAAACGGATATCCTGTGACTGTCAAGAAAGGGCATGACAATCTCGCATTTGATGGTGCCACGGGTGAAACGAAGGACCAGTTCCCTCACATTACTCAGTTGTGAATTTTCTACTGAGCATCTTGATATTAGTGTCTTGAGACGTGAATTTGTCATATATTTGAACTGTCACTTCACGTTGTATGGCTACATGCCCGAATTGTGCCGCACATGTAATGAAAACAATGAAAACCAACACAGCGCAGAACCTGGAAATCCTGTAAAAATGCATACCTATCGACAAGAACCAGCATGGATGGCGCTACTCCTATGTCAAGCGTCAAGATTGGACTTTGGCTTGCTGTACATGCAATTACAGAAAACAAATAAAATATTTACCTCTGACTGCACGAACGTCCTTCAACTGGCTAAGTTTGTTTGTGTTCCACAATATTTGGATTTCTTAGCGAAACACGTAAGTTTTCGACAAGTGGCAGAACGGTGGGTTGGCTTGCCAGCAGATTATTAGTATGTCAATAAAAGTTTTTGAAATCTGGAAATTTTGTAATCTTTCTTGCAGGTAAAGTGCCCAACAAAATTATAGGTGCACCCCATTTTTCGACTGCTGCTTCCAAATTCGGGCATCTACAGACATGTAAATTCAGGTTGTGACTCCTCATTGTGTCATATTTTAAGAATACAACTTGTAAGATGATTGAGAATGGGAAACTTATTTTTATTGAAATAAGTCAAAATATGAGCGCGACAAAAGTATAGGTGCACTTGCTAAATATTCAAATTAAAACACCGTATAGCAGCTACCTACTGAAATACCAAAATCAGGCATGAAATCATGCAAGGATATAATGCAAGTTTTGGAAATTCCATGCCAAGATTCACTAATGGCAACTTTTTTCATGCATTGATGAAAATTGTCTATCTTCTAAGATTTCTCAATTTCATGCTCAGAATATGTGCCATTACTTACTGTGCAGTCCTTATGCTTGTTGTAACTATGGCAGCCTCTGACAACACGATTTTAATTATTAGGATAGCTCGATTTGCACATTGGGTAAATTCAAACGGTCATGCATTGGTCTTTTTCATAACATAATTTGAAGGAACCTTAACATAATCGTCCATAATGTAGTGCTGTAACCCAATAGCATTGCAATTTGTATATTTTATTGCTTATCAATGTGTAGTGCAGAGGTTTTACCACTCTAAAAGTGCACCTATACTTTTGTCGCACTCATCTTTTTGACTTTTTTCAATAAAATAAGTTTCTCTTTCTCAATCATCTTGCAAGTTTCATTCCTCATTTATGACGCAATGAGGAGTCACTACCTAAATTTTCATGTCTGTAGATGCACAAATTTGGAAGCAGAAGCCGAAAAATGGGGTGCACCTATAATTTTGTCGGGCACTTTATGTGGCCAGTTGGTATACAATTTTTCACATGCAATTATTTGGTTTTTTCACATTTTTTCATATGAAAACATCTGGTTTTTTCACATTTTCTACCCAATATTTTTCAAAAAAAAATTGTTATTTCAAGAGCAATAACAGTGCATCTCAAACAACAGGACGCGACCCACCTACAATATTGAGAACACCATAGGTATTTTTGTTTACAAAACTAGACAACAAATAGTAGATTTCACTTGCTTTTCTAAAAAAAATGTCATGGAGTACAATTTAGCATCCATGTTCAAGAGAACGCTGTTGACGAATTTTTTTAATTCGAACAAAAACGGATTTCAAGTGTACTTTATGTATTATTTTAAGGATTCTTATAAATATTATTCTTCAAATGAGCGCCACAGGCAATTTAAAAAAAACTGATAAAAATAATCAATTTTCAGTACGTTTTTCTGAAATCAAGGACCTGAATTTTGGGGGAATTCCTCAGTTTTAACCTGGATTTTTTGAATTCTAATGAATTTTTCACGAATTATCATTTTTACCCAATTTTTCATATTTTTCACACAAGGGAATACATTTTCACGCTTTTTTGCACTGGCCATATGTCTGTTCTTGCGAAAAGTAGAAATGGCGCCAATTTGTGTTTCTTTTTTGAAATCAAGACGGCATGTGACCACAATGTCCGCTATGTGGGTTTTGATGACAACCGATGCTTAGTTTTTGATGGTCACTTTTGTTTGCTTTTTCAATCAACTGGCACCATTCGAAATTAAGAGAATAACGCACTATTATGGCTATTTTAGAATTTATTTGGCTAAAAATGTTTGTTTCTTGATCCATATAGGAACCCCCCTCCAAGATCATAAAATATTAGATGAATGAGTTGATAGTCATCAACGAATAAAATAGATTGACCATTTTAAATAGATTTGGCCTTTATTTGCGTATGCATAAAGCTAACTTTTTAACGAGTGTGCCAACGTCATGAAAACATTTTACTGTTTAAAAATCATGCAAATCCATTAAATTGAAACAAATTAGAGGGTTGTGCTTTAAGAAATTTACCATTAATTTCATTTGTATTCGCCCTATCCTCATTATTTAGACTTTTGGTTTAACATGGATAACTCATAATGACTGACAAAACTGGAAGAAACATTGCGAGGTGTTAAACGATATCGTGAAAAAAAAGAAAATTCTACGAACGACGGTGGGTAAGTGATTTATCCAGGTGAGTACCGCCTATGGGTGATTATTTTGCTTCCAAGTCACCCAAACTGTGCAACTTCCGAGTTAGTCGGATCGACGACGTTTGCTCTGCTCCTGAAATGAACCAAAATCATCAATGATAAATTTATGATCACTTATTGGGATTTATGATGTAAGTGAAAACCTAATATAGGAAGAATATAGGATAGAATATAGAATATAGGATTAGTGAATTACTGCAGCTGAGAGCGTTTTCTACTTTTTAATTCTAATTGCTCAAAGGCATGTGGCCAGTTGGTATGTAATTTTTAACACCATTTCACATGCAAATATCAGATTTTTGTTCACATGTCTTCATGTGAAAATGTTTGATTTTTTTCTAAATTTTCACCCATTATTTCAGATATAATTAAAATTTTCATGCACTAAACAAACAGCAGTTATCTCAAACTTTGGACCACAACCAACAATTTTAGAATGGCAATGTATTGAGAACGCCGTAGACAATTTTTTTACAAAAACTAGACATGGTCCAAATTAAAAAAAACCTTAGCCATAATGCATTTTAAAGACATTCTTAGAAATATTAATATTCAAGGTAATGCCATAGGCAATATTTTAAAATAGCACTTTTTACAAAAACTAGACCACAAATGATGGATCTCAGATTTCTTTCCCAAAAAAATTGTATGTATGTAAATACTACCATTTAAGAGAACGCAGTTTTAGAAATATTAATACTCAACGGAATGTCGTCGGCAATGTTTTAACAAAACCCGAAGTGATAGATTTCACATTAATATAGGCGAAACTTTTAGAAAAACCATATCTCAGATGATGAATTTCAGTAAAATGTGGTTATATAGGAATTTTTCTAAAAATATAAGACTATATAGGACTACCTCAAAAATATGGGAAATATATGAATCACTTTATAGCCTTAGTGTCCAACGGCCTAAACACGCCTACAATAAAAACCTTTAAAAACAGGAAACATTGAAAATTCTACCTTTTCCTGACAAATCCGCAGCGAAAAATGAGATAAAAAAAATACATTGAGACTACAGTGTGGTAAATTATTCGTACCTACTCAAATTCTCAAATAGATTTTCCTGACTTTCCCTGACAACTTTTCAGTAATTTCCCTGACATTTTACACGAAATTTCACACCATATTTGGCCACAAAAACAGCACATGAATTAATTTTAAAGCCCTGAATCGAAGTATAACACGCCATAGGAGAACATTTTCGGAGATTTAGTTCCCAAGTAATGAATTTTAATAATTATTAGCGAAATTAATAGTGAAGTAAATATAATGGGCAATTTTTGTGAAAAATACACGTATTTCAACAATACAGTACTGTATTTCTGCGGACTCTAGAAATTTTATTAGTTATTAATACTACCAAAAACGTCATAGGCTAATTAAACATGTTTAGCAATGTTTAGCATGATTAGCAATAGTACTAATTTAGGAATCTTGAAAGGCAACATTTTTAGAAATAAAATATTGAGAAGTAATAATTAAGGGAATGCAGTGGCAACTTTTAAAAAAAAAAATTCTATTCATAAATTTGCTAAGAATTTAGGCACGCCACAGGTGAAATTTTGCAAAAAAAGTTCCAAAGTGATGTATGTTAGCTTTTTTTTAAAAATTGCTTTTAAAAAATGAAAACTATCTCAATTTTCCTGACATTCCCACGAAGTTTGACGAATTCCTTGACCTTCCCGGACACTTATTTCCCTGACGTTCCCTGACTTTCCAGAAAGTGGGAACTTAGGGAAAACTAAATCATATTTTGCTGTTAAAAATACCTAGTAGGGCATTATTTTTTACACATTACCAAATCTTAAATATTGAAGAGCTTATTAGTTTGCCAAAAGTTAGACAATGCGATATGGAAAAAAATCACATGTGTACATGTATTATCCTAATTAAGAGTATTTGTGAAGATTTGACAATTATTCCATATTGCATTGCTTAATTGCTGATTAAAATAGTTCCATTGCAGTTGTTTTGTTAGTAAATTAACACATTTCAATTCAATCAGGCAATTGTCAAATAACATGAAAATTATTACAAAATTCATCCTTGTAGTCAAAAATTTGCCTCGCACTACATCTTTGTGCAGCTTTTGAACATAATGTCATTTCCATGAAACAAAAATTCTATATTTACCTTCTGGGACAAGATGATCAGCAAACGACGGAAAATACCCATCAGGTCGATGAAAAGATCCAAGGAGTGCCTAAACACAAGAAATATCAATTAGTCTCATTTGCAACTGAATTTCCCTGACTTTCCCTGACTTATCACAAGAAACGTCACATTACTAAAAATTAACTTTATCTGCAACACTACAATTAACCATATTTTTGTACTTTTCTGTCAGAATGACTAGCCAAATCTTCAATTGAATTTCCCTGACTTTTCCAGGTTTTCCAGACACTTTTTTGGAAAATTTACAGACAATTTCAAGCAAAAATTTTTACAGATTTGTTCCAAGTAAATATACCATATGGCAACATTTTAGAAATTATACATCTGGTCACGAAATGATGGAATTAGCTTACAACTTTGTAAGAAGAGACTGTTGCAGGGAAATTTTTTTGAAAAATTACAAGAAATGTTGGATTTTTAGTGAATAAAT
Organism: Kryphioiulus occultus; assembly: GCA_034687865.1. Classification (NCBI taxonomy): domain Eukaryota; kingdom Metazoa; phylum Arthropoda; class Diplopoda; order Julida; family Julidae; genus Kryphioiulus; species Kryphioiulus occultus. The sequence continues at coordinate 9,427 of JAQGAF010004446.1, forward strand.
ACTAATAACAACGTCAACACTAGTAGTTGAAACCACACATCTCAAACACTGCACAAATCCGTATTTTTTCCAAACAAAAATAATGCATTTTAGGTGAATTTTTCATAAGAAAAATTAATGATAATGATGCGAAATAATACTGAATACGTCAGAGCCTGCACCCTGCAAGTCATACAAGTACAGACATTTCCTTGACAAAAAGTTAAAGACAAGTTAGGATTTAAAATTGTACAAAACCGGCTGCGATGAAATTAATTACCTAATGAAGTCTTTGTCTCCACGGCGACGTTTCTCCACAATAAGTTGTGTGTCGTACACAACGCAACCACACATGACGAATAGTCCCAGATAGAGATGTGCCTATGGAAGAAAGAAATTATTTATAGGTGTCTATGTTTACAGTCTTTAAACAGTTATATGTTCCCCAACTTGATGTATTGCAATGTATGGAAAACATTTCTTAGTCTTAATTCTATGTTTTAAATTCATCGAAATATCTCAATTAATTCACGTTCGATTTTGAATTTTTCAATATTTCCAATATTTGTTTCCCAATTTTTTACTTTTTACTGGTATTTATAAATGAACATACCTGGAACAATGCAGCCGACCTGAAGAGCACCGATGCGATCCCAAGAACGAGTGTGAGTGACAGTCCAGACATCAGAGTTCCTAGATCACAAAATTATCGATTTTATACCACGATTTTGCAAATAAAATTACAACATTAATATTTAAGGGAATGCCGTAAGGGAATGGATTTTTTGTGTATTTTCCATGAAATATTTTGCAGAAATATTAATAGCGGGCATGAACTTCGAGTTGAAACAACTATGTCTCAAACACTGTTTTCCTGGATTTTTTTTCTTCTTTCAAAATTTAAACAAAAATTATCAAGAATGAAAAACCGTGTAGGCCATTTTTTTGAATAATGTCATCCGTACAAAAACTTCGTAAGTAGCCAACTCAGGGTTCATACCAAAGTTTGCAACGCAATTTCCCCGACTTTCCTTGACTTTACCCAGTCAAATCCCCTAACTTATCAAATAATGTCACATGTAAGTAAACTTAACTTCATTTGCCACATTACAATTAATATTTTTGTATTTTTCTATGCAACTGCAACACTTCTTGGACAACTGCCTCTGCTTCCAAGTTAGCAGCTTATCAGACCCACTTTTATGATTTCATAACGTCAAAAAATTCAAATTCACAATTTTTCGAATATTTTCCCTGACTTTCCCTGACGGTATGAACCCTGTAATTACGTACTTAGGAATGACAATAGTGAATAATGGACTTCGGGTGTACGAATGATGATGGAAATGCCACTTTTCTAGTGCTTTTCTTAGAGCCTTATACAGGGTTCATACCAAAATTTACAACTCAATTTCCCTGACTTTCCCTGACAAAATCTGATCAATTTCCCTGAATTATCAAATAAATATATCACATGTAAGTAAAAGTAACTATTTTCCACCCTTTGTCCATTCAAGTACAGGTATCTAATATTTTTAAATTGTTTCACATGCATATATCTAATTTATTTCACAAATATGTTTTTAAAAAAAATTCGCATGTTCATTCGCTGCGACACCGCATATTTTTTAGAATTGAGAACGTCATAGGCAAAAAAAATCTAAAAAAATATATGGGTGTTAACATTAACATGAGAGCAATGCCTGCAAATTAACATTTAAGAGAACGCCGTAGGCAAAATTTGCAAACTTGAATGCAATTTGAAGACATTCTTAGAAATATTTATATTCATAGAATATTGTAGGCCCTTTTTTGTTTTAAAAAAACCGAACCAGAAATAACAGATTTAATATAAGCAGGCGAAATTTTTGGAAAAATCAGATATTAAATGACGAATTTTAGACAGAACCTGCTATATTTTCTTTGCCCACTTGACAAACTTGACAAAGCAACACTTGACAAACTGTTTCCTTGACCAACCCAAGAAATTGTCACTCAATTAAAACATTTTTACGATGGATTTTAGCTCGTTTCTTTAAAAGGGAACGCCATAGGAGAAATTTTTGAAAAACTACTGGAAATAACGAATTGTAGGTGTAATTTTATAGGGTGTTTTTCACAAAGATGAATTGAAAATTAAAAATGTCCAGTTACAAACCTGAAATTTAAAATTTTTCCTAACTCCCATTTAACTTTCCCTGACTTTTTGGGCAAAATGTCCACAAAATTTCCCTGACCACATTTTATTTCCCTGGCGGTATGAACCCTGTTATATCAGTTTCCCTGATTTTTCCAGCTTTTCCAGACAGACAGTCAACCCTGCCTAGTACCCCTCATTAAAAAGCAATGGTGCTTGATTCTTGACAAGTTTAGATGGCAACTAGTTCAATGTAAACTATGGGAATATTCTCATACCTGCTAGGAACAGGTAGTATCGTTGTGTGCTATAGAGTGAGCACAATGTGAAAGAAATGAAGACAATTCCAGAACCCAAAAGCGCAGTGGGTACGATTGTTGGGTCGATGTGTATAGCAAAGTTCAACAAAGGTCCAATTCCAACACCTAAACAGAGATATCAGAATTATCAGCAATGTCAATAACAACTATAGCCACTACATTAGGACACATATCGAATACATTCATGAAGATGGTAACTACAAGCGCAATCAACAGCATAATACACATGTACACTTACGAGCAAAAAATGCGGGCCACCTGCAAGAATCGAGTAAAAAAATATGTTTTTCTCAGAAACCAAATGTCGGATTTAAAATCGGAAAAATGTTTTGTAGACAATTTATTCCTCTTTATAATTCGCCTAGTGTGGAACTGATTTCTGCTGAGTTTCTCTGGAGAATTGCTGTACAACTTGTGCGGCTACTTTTGATGTAGGGTGGTCATTTTATCGAGAAGCCATTAATTAACAATGTCTGGATGTGTGTTAACACGAAACACGTTTATAGCCACAGGGGTACGAGAATGCATATGTCATAAATAATGCAAATTTGGGTTGCTTTAAGTTCGACATTTTACGCCTCAAATATGCATATGGATTTTTATGCAAATTAGGCGAATTATAAGAGGAATAATTTGTCTAAAAACACATTTTTTTCGATATTAAATCGGATATTTGGTTTCGGAGAAAACCACATTTTTACTCGATTCTTGCAGGTGGCCCAAATTTTTTGTTCGTAGGTGTATGAGTCAATGTGATAACAGTGTTTGAAAATTTAAATTATTATATAGTCTGAGCAACAAAAACTTGAAGGTAAAACAATTTTTGGTTGCCAGCTACATGGTTCATACCAAAATGTGCAACTCAATTTCCCTGACTTTCCCTGACCAAATCTGGTTGATTTTCATGACTTGTCAAATAAAAAATGTCAGGGTTAATCACAATAAACTATCTGCAACACTACAATTAACTATATTCTTTTCTAATTTTCTGTCAGGATGATTAGCCAAATCCTCAATTGAATTTCCCTGACTTTCCCAGGTTTTCCAGACACTTTTTTAAAAATTTCCGGACAATTTCAAGAAAATTTTTACAGATTTGATCCAGCAAATATATCATATGGTGTGCATTTAAGACAATATAGATATGATCACGAAACGATGGAATAAGCCCACAATTATGTAAGAAGAAGAAATAATATTAATAAGTAAGAGAATGTCATATGAGAATTTTTTGAAAGCTTACAAAAAATTTGGATTTTTAGTGTATTAATACTTATAACGATGCGAACACTAGTGGTTGAAAACACTAGATATCAAACATTGCATTATTGACGACTTCTTTAAAATATTGAAAAATTCTTCATAATTAAGGAAACGCAGTATGCGAAATTGTTTTTAACAAAAATAACGCATTTTAGGTGAATTTTTCATAACAAAAATGAATGATAATGAAAACGCTGTAGGCAACATTTTTAGAAAAAGTTGACAACAATTACAGTTTTTATAATGCTTTTCGTGAGATACCGGTACGTATACCAATCAAAATAAGCTTAGTTGTGCCACAATAAATTTCCAGACATTATGAATTTCGCCAACTTAATGGTCAAAATATCAACATTTCCGTGACCACATTTCATTTCCCTGACGGTATAAGCCCTGCAATGTCTATCACCTCGGTGGTTTCATTTAATGATTCCCTCCACCAAACTAGAATTTTCCTTCTAGGTAAACTTTTCAAAAATATTCATGCTAAGAGCCTCCCGTCTTGAACTCAAGATGGCATTACAGACATTCAATTTTTAAGAACCACTGTTGCATTCCATAAAGGTGGTATAAACACACTAAATTACTCGGACAGAAACAAATTTTTCGGTCAATGAATTTTAGGACAAATCTGAGACAATTTTTAGAACAAATCTTGCGTCTTGCATGATCCTTACCGCTAATGAAGGCAAAGGCAAAAAGCATGCCGAGGCGTGTTGATGCATTTTTTCCATTATCGGGGTTAGACATCAATGCGAATAGCAGCCCGATGCTTACAAGTGGCACGAGCAAGCTGTCCTGTAGCAAAAATTGAAAAATAAAATCAAAAAGGGATTCAAAATTGCAGACGCATCTATTGGTTGCACACTGTATCTTGCATGCCGTTACCTGTAAGATTCCTGTTGTGACTTGCAGGTAGCCACCGACAGCAGCCACCAAGGTGATCATGGACAGGCAGCTGTACACATTTTTTAGATGGTGTTGGACCTGAGGTTCCCTAAAAAGAAATGGTCCAAATCATAAGACGCTTTGTAGTTTTCACAAAGTAATTCAACAAATATGTAGTGTTGACACAATGCATCGTACATGCTAGAACCTATGGGTAATGTAAAACAACGTGATGTGACCCAATCTGACCTAAGTCTCCAAGACAAGGCTCCCACATTTTTTTGGGAACGAAATTCCCTGACTTTCCAGGTTTTTCCAGGTCATTTTTGAATTTTTCCATGACCATGAAAAATCAACATTT
>JAQGAF010004447.1:0-14367 GCA_034687865.1 Kryphioiulus occultus
GAAAAAATGGGCTTCTCCTAACGGCTTGTAGGCTGGCAGTGATTGCCTGGCGGTTGGGGGCAGCTAAATCGGAAATTATACTGTTAAGTTAAGTTAGGTTATTTTAAACCCAAGAAGCAAATACTGATAGGCAGGGTAAAACACTGCGACCCCATTTGTCTCATATACCGGTAGAGGTATGCAGTAACAAATAAAAGGCCATGCCTGTGGTGTGGCATCGCGTAATTTAGAAACAATGGAAGTTAGATATTTTTTCCGTCAAACGAGCTTGACGCCTGGTTATCCCACTGCTACCATTAAGTGCACCTGTCTCTTTTAAGCATATTATTATGGTGGTTAGTCATGTTGAACATCACATGACAATGGATGTTATTCTTCAGCAACGTTGTAATTGTACCATTTCGTGACATAATGTGCCTATAAGGGCACGAATATGTACAAGTATGGCAACGTGCACGAATGTCACATCGTTCCATCATGGCACAAGAAATGTGTCAGACGGGGGCTTTATTCCAGTAATTGATTAACAAGGAAAAGCTAATGGTTCAGATTTGGAAGGCCATGCAGAATACCACACATCAAGTACTTTATGCTAAATTTTTATGTTTGACCGAATTTTAGGATCAGTTTATGAAAATCCGCAGTTGCTGAGACTCGAAAGCGGAATTGATATTAAAAAATGATGCAGCCTGACTTCATATCTTTCAATCGTATCTTGAAGGGTTTCTGAACACAGGCAATATTTCATAGCATTCTCAAAACGAGAATAATTCATAAAATTCCTCTCTGAAACAAACATTGAACATGCGCATGTTTAAGCAAATAGGAATGCACAAAAAAACCGGTTTCCAGAAAGCGTAACTGGTGGGAACAACTGGGTTCCTCCATGAGAAGGGCTTCACAAAACCAACATGAAGGCACTGCGACAACACTGCTGTCTCATGAATGATAAATGCCTACAAATGCAATCTATTATTATTTCAAAAATAAGCTGTATAAATCAAGTTTCCATTTCCAATAAAATCCAGACAGCGCCTTTATATTAAAATAAAACCCATCGAGCAGGAAACCCCAATAGAAATGTAGGCAATGTACATAACCGATGCATTTTTCATAAAGGAATCAAATGCAATATATAGTCAAACTCCAAATTAAACCAAATAGTGGCCATCCTTTGAAAATGTCATCTACCCTATATTTAAATTTATTTCAATGAGCGGTTTCTCTTTGCAGAGAACCTGCATCGCAAATCTAAATGCTAAATTGGAAAAGTTATTTGATGAAGCAGTCGCACTGTTAATTAAGAAAAGCCCAATTAAGACAGTTGAATGGAATTTCTTCTGCCATTATCTAGCAGCGTAAAGCAATCGTTTACTAGATAAGGAAAAGTGTCACAAATTGTACATAACTCAAATATTGTGTGCTCACAAAACATTTGTGTACAAGTATTTCACACAAGATTTCGTGTTTTAAAATAAAAACTTTTGCCTTCAAATAGCAGTCCTGACATTCTGACACATTTTATATCCATTGTTAAGTTTCATTGTCAACCTGGATTTTAAAACTGGTAAAAATATTAATTCACTTGCTCATTTATTTCTGTTGTTTCTGTGTATGCCTCAAGCCAAAAAACCTGCATTGAAATCTCACTTATTTTAGATGTTCCAACCTTCCAAAAAGGGATATTGTTTAATAACCCAGATCATGCCTTTAGTTTCTCTTAAATATTTCGCCTTTTTGAGAATCCAAATTTAGGAAAACATATTTTGGCGCTTAATTTCTATACAGTGGTATTTGTTCTCGCTGGAATTCTGGAAATTGATTATTTGGAATCCCTGATAAAAATAGTGACCTATTTTAGTTAAGCTGAGAAACGCATCATTTCTACGTCTTCAATTTCAGCAATAACCTTTCATGCTATTCTTCATTCACGAACCATTAAAACATTTTTTGGATACAAAAATAGCATTTTGATCTTTGAGCAATTGTTAACAATTGTTCTGAAGCCAAAGTTGAGCACGAAACTAAGTGAAAGCAAATGCTTCCAGCAAAACGTTCGAGCAAATTCAGGAGTTTTATGGTGAAAACCTTAGGACTATTTTAGGGCATTTGGTGTCCAATAATTTGCTGTACCAATAATCCAAAGACTGTCTGCATTGAACTTCCATGGAGAACAGGTAGTCTGGCAACACAATTTGTAGGTATTGTAGTGGCTTTTTAAAATTTTAGGACTTGTTTGCCACCCTGAAGTACACAGAAGCAACATCCCAAATCTGGCAACTGTTCATGAAAAATATGAGAATAAACGAAAAAAAAGCCCTTCATGTAGCAAACTTTGAATGAGGCAGGGAGACCACGCAGGCAGTTGCAAGAATTTGCTACGTCATAAATCAAGTCATAAGCTGTGCAGTTTTCCCATGGCCCTATGAAACTTCCCTTTCCAAGATGGCCGTCACTGCTCCAGAGGGTAAAAAAGCATGCAGAAGTCACCTTTCGGGCAGCCCATAAATTTCCCAACAACATTATTCGATTTGCGCATGGACCTGTTCTCCTTTATCGACGATTTCGCAAATTGAAAAGAATGGGGGAAAAGTTGACACGAAGAAAAAACGCTGGACAGAAAGAAAAATAACCCCCTGGAGCAAAAGACATGCTGTGCTGTTGTAAGGAGTCCGGAAGCAATGAAAGGCACGAATAACCAAAATAGACAAATGGAGGGCAACGCACACATTGGCAGTGAATGGTCCAGGGTGAGAAAACAGGGTCGACGGAATCCTTCCTTAAATTCCCATCCTTACCACACTTCGGGATCATTTTTCACGGAAATTGCTTCAGAAAAACGTTGACGAAGACGGATGAAGAGCGAGCAAGGTTGTGCAACTTTCACCGCATTTTTCCCATAGCTAGGCAAATATTAGAGCACATCAGGTTTGCAAACATCTTTTTTGAAAATAAGTGGACTAGTTTAGAAACACTGCAATGATCGCGGACCAATCAGCATGCATCAGCAAACGCTGTGCACTGCTATGCAATGAGAAGTGTTTCAGTTAACCGCTAACTGAAATGCTGTTGTAAATGTCATCACAAAATGTTAAGCGCTCACAAACCGAGCTGGTGGCAAATTGACATGCATTGACAATATGACAAGCTTACCACCAAATTGCATCCCCATCTGATGGTAAGAGTGATGGTAACCAATAAAGAGGACATCAAATGCACTGGTCAAAGATTTTACGATGATAATGAAGCATCACAAACCGATAAGCTGGTGGCAGACAGGCATTGATTTTTTAGCATTAACACCCAACAGTTAGCTGCACTGTTTGGTAAGTGTTATGGTAAGTGTGATGGTAGTCAACAAAAGGACATCAACCGGTAAACCAAAATATTATCAAAAACTTTGTTAAGCGTTCCCAACCGATAAGCTGATGGCAGACTGATATTGACTTCATTGAGCCAGGGCATCAACTGGAGAACTAAAATGCGCTGGTCAAGGTTTTCAAAAAGACTTAAGCGTCACAAACCAATAATCTGGTTGCAGACTGGCCTTGATATCCGCTGGCCATGGACCAAAATTGCAATGTTCATCTAATGTTAACCAACAAGCAGAGATTCAACTGGCAAACCAAAATGCTTTTGTAAACGTCATCAAAAACTTTGTCAAGCTTCACAAACCGACAAGCACAGCATGCAGACACCCTTTCTACTTGCAAATCAGTATAATAAACAAACTGAAAAGCTGGTGGCAGGCTGACATTGACTTCATTGAGCCAAGACACCAAATTGCAATGTTCATCTGAGACTGGTGCTAGCCAATAAACAGGGCATCAGCTGCTAAACTGAGATCTCTTGTAAATGTTATTACAAACTTTGTTAAGCTTCACAAACGGAATAGCTGGTTACATCTTTCTATGAGCCATGGACACCCTTCCACCAACGGTCATGCCAGGCCATTTTTGTTGTATTGTTCGTCAGCGGTGGTGAATCAGCTGGTCAAGTGACACCATCGTCTGCAACCCGACACTTCTGGTTTCAAACAAACGAACTACCAAATCGCAACTAGTCAGTGTGCTACATGTACAGTGAAACTCCTCTTCTGGGGCACATCCACTGTATAAGTGTGCCAACCCATCATGTGGGACAGTTTTTCTTTGCATCGCATGTGTGCCATAGAGCCAATTTTGATGAACAGCTCATGTTGACTAAATTGTTTTTTCAGTAGTCAACATGCATTTTCCACCCTCGTGGCGAGATACACTTAAAATCAAAGAAAAGTCTGTGTTCAGACAAATTGAAACCAATGATATGTAGTGTATACTTTATGATCTCATATTTGTCAATAATTTGGTATACATGTACTCGAACACCTCGCTAACTGGTACCCTTTCAGAATGCCCCATAGGTGCCCCACATAGAGAGGTTTCACTGTATATGATATGCGGAGCATGGCATTCTTTCCATCCATTTTTCCACAAGTTTCAAGATACATGTACTGTAGTAGATGACATCGTGACATGACAAGATCTTGCCATGCCAGCATCGGTTTGCAACCAGTTTTCATGCAATATGTGAAGACTTCAAACGCCATCCTTGCTCCACCGCCTCCGCCAGAGGGTGCTGGGGTGGCACGTCGCTGCAGGCGCAATCCATTCCAGGGCCAAATAAACCCATTTCAAAGTGTGAAAGTGACAACTTACTTTTCCGGTAAGGCACGAGGCGAAAGTTTATAAATTACTTAGGTTTCATTACGATCATTTTTCACCGTTTTTTCATTTTTTCCCTTCCTCTCCTGGCAGCCACGGTGCTTGGCCACGTGAAATATGGCAACGTCGGCATAATGTTTATAAGCAATCGGTAGATGGGGAATAAAAGTTATCCTCCTATCTTCCCAGGTCCAAATACTGAAAAGCCATCAACGGAGTCCCTCACGGCGCGCGGTAATGACGTCAGTAGCAGAAATGATAAGAAACAAGAAGAGATGGATTGCTCAGGGGTGAAATCCTTCAAGAGCATTTCCGGGCTTACTCTTAACGGTCCTTCGTGCACTTCATCAGAAAAAAGTAGCATTGCAGGGGCGCGCCATATTTACGTTTTATTTATTGGCGAATTTTATGGGGCAGAAGCGCCCTCCGTACGTTTCGAAATTCCAATAAAAATCTATATGGAAAAAGGGATGAAACAATAAAGTTTTACAACAACAATGCGAGCGAGCTACAAAGGCTGTTCCAAAGGCAAAAGCCAAGCGCCTTTCCAGACATCAACCAGCTCACATGTGCATAACTTGGCACGCTCATTTTTATTTACTTATACGGTGTATTAAAAATTGGAATTCTCTAGATGAAAAATTGCTAGGAGAGAGCGTTATGGGCCCGGGAAGGTTTTCAATTGAAATGAACAATGAAGCAAGATTCCAGACAGTGGAATACGACTTTTATAAGGAAGTATGGATATGTCTGACAACGACCTAGTATGGAGGAGTATGTCCCAAAACACCATGGGCCACTCAGATCCTTAAGGTTGCCAACTGCAAGGACAATACACGGTGAAGCAAGATGCCAGCCATTGGAAGAATACTTAAAAGAAAAGATGGTTCATGTCTCACAATGTTCAAGTGTGGAGTATGTCCCAAAACATCATGGGCTCCTCAAATCCTTAATGTTTTCTACTGGAAGGAGCACTTCATATGAAGCAAGATGCCAGTCGATGGAGGACGACTTTCATAAGGAAAATGGCTGATGTCTCACAATGACTATGTATGGAGTTTGTCCCAAAAAACTTGGCTATTCAGATTCACAAGGTTTTCTACATGGAAGGAGCACTGAAGCAAGATGCCAGCAATGGAATACGAGTTTATAAGGAAAGATGGCTGAGGCCGACAATGGAAGACAACTTTTATTAGGAAAGATGGCTGAGATTTCACAATGTCCAAGTCTCGAGTTTGTCTCAAAAAATGCATGGGCTCCTCAAATCCTTAAAGTTTTCTACTGGAAGGAGTACTGCATATCGAGCAAGATGCCAGACGATGGAAGACGACTTTCATAAGGAAATATGGTTGATGCCTTACAATGACCAGTATGAATTTTGTCCCAAAAGACTACTTGGCTATTAAGATGCTTAAGGTTTTATACATGGAAGGAGCACTGCAGCAAGATGCCATTCGATGGAATACGACTTTTTATAAAGAAAGATGGCTGATGTTTCACAATGTCCAAGTCTAGAGTTTGTCCCTAAACATTATGAGCTACTCAGATTCTTAAGGTTTTCTACTGGAAGAAACACTTAAGCAAGATGATAGACGATGAAAAGCGACTTTTATAAGCAAAGATGGTTGGTATCCCAGTGTCCACGTCTGGAGTTTGTCCCTTAAGATTTTCTACTGGAAGCAGCCCTGAAGCAAGATGACAGCCGACGGAAGACGACTTTTAGAAGAAAAGATGACTGATGTCTCACAATGTCCAATTCTGGAACGTATCCCAGAACATAGGCTTCTCAGATCCCTAGCCCAAAATGCACTGTTAACTTGATTTCAAGAGTCAAAGGCCAGTAATTTGACTCAAGCACATGTACGTAGAGAAGTTCTAACATCACAACATTGCACATTATAACATGCCTCATACCAGTACATGCACACGAGCATGACATAACATCAAACAGACATCTGGCACAATCATCACATGTCGATAGGGCTCAATAATGCCTGTCACTTTGGTGACTGTGCATTGTAAATGCTTGTGAAAATATCGGAAAGGGTGATATTACAATGTCACTATATTCTATTTCAAGTGTACTGTCTGGAATGCAAATAACTACGTTATAGGACGCATTACTGCACAGAATGTACCTATATTCTTTAGCATCACAGAGAATGCAACAGCATGCAAGTGGTGTCCACTGATGCAAGTTGCAAATGGAAAACAATGAGACACTAAAAAGTGTGCTTGAGATCGCACTTTCCCGGGTCAATATGCCATTTCAAATGTACTACCCGTCTGGAATGCCAAAACAACGTTATATGATGCATTACTGCATAGAATGTACCTACATTCTTTTGCATCACAGAGAAGGCAATAGCATGCAAGTGATGGATCCACTGATGCAAGTTTGCAAATCGAAAACATCGAAGCAATAAAACGTGTGCTTGAGATTGCACTTTCCCGGATCAGTTGCACCAATGAGGGCCCCCAATCACCAAATTATGTAATAACGACATTTTCCAATATCGGTTAGTATTAGGCGTGGTTGGACCAGGAGCATCTGGCATTCGTTGCCACCCAAATAATGGCAAACTCAGCAGCAGCTCGGTGTCACTCCGGGTAACAACGTGTTGTTATTGGCTAATTTCGATGTAGCGCAGCGTGCAAGAAGCAGCTCCATCTGGACGTGAGTGACAGCGTACTTTGATATCCCAGATGTGTTTATTTTGGTAGGCGAACGACTTTCTATATCTCTGCAGGGGAATATCTGCCTATACATTTCGATCACATTGCCAGTTCGTGATTTTTTGTGGCCCTATTTCCGTCACATCAGCACATGAACACGCCCATGAAATAGAATGAGGCTTGTGCTAGGCGTGAAGAAAATTAATCTTTCGTTAAGCCAGCGAATGTTTGTGTCAAGCAAAAACTGCCTAGGCAAGCTCGACAAAAATATACTAAATATCAATACGTAATATGCTGATGCCATCTTTGCCAATGCCGTTATAAAAACGGTGCCAAAATTACATGTTTTCCATACGATACAACAGTTAAATATTTTAATGACTAAACAGTTTCATTGGTGATCCGTTAACCCATTCATGGAATTTATTGCATTAGACAGTTTAGTTTAAGGTCAAAGGTTTAATTAAAAAAGGGTTAAATCGTTTTCAGGGTGACGACACTTTTTAACTCAGTATCCTACTATCAGTAATTGAAAAGTGTCGTCACCCTGAAAATGCAATAAATTCCATACGATACAACAGCTTTTGTCATATTACCTTAGAATTTCCCCAATATTTTTTATTGATGAATACGTCTGCAATGGGTTGCCTGATATAGGCATGCATACGTACACCTAAAAGGAAAATTTCAGTCAACGCATTTAAAAATCCTTGATTTTATCTTAAACCGCTTTTTTATTCCAAATTCCCTGATAATTCCCTGATTTATCCCATAGATGTTAATTCCCTGCCATTTTTTTTCCAAGGTAGTTTGGTCGCCCTGTTTTCATAATAAGAATTCAATATTGGGAATGGTGGATGTGATTAGTAGGCCAAATGTTTTTGGAATAATTCAGCAGGAATGTAATGCACATACACAAAATGTTGATACTGATATACATGTATCTGTGGCTCCAGGTAGGTAGTCATCATGATTATACGCTCAAATCTCAAAGTAATAAAGTTTGATCTTTACTTGATTCTATAGCATTACATTTGGCAGCGCTCGTTCAAGCCGGTTTCATAAATATGCCTACTATTATGCACAATTTTCAGAGGGTAAAATCAACATGAAATTTATCGAACTGCACGAAACAGCGCGTTCGAAAACGCAAAAACTAAAATAAAACACCCATGGAGTTCTGTTCTCCTTTGTCTTGAAAAGTTCACATTAGATTCTCGTATATCTTAATCACTTATCAAATATCGTTGATGGTCGATAGAAAAAAATCCTGGATTTTCTCATTTCGTTCACATGGAGGACTAAAATTGGCAGACCAGAAAAAATAAACAGCAATGGGGCTGCAACCAGAACTCATTTGAGCTAATTCTATGGCGAAATATTCCGTTTAGTATGGCTATTTATGCAAGAGATCTCAAAGAATCCTTTTTATCTATTGAGTTCCTTTGTGGGGCAGAATTTGTTTACGTATGCATTTTTTCGTTCGCAATTGCAAATCTTTGTACGAATACCAGCTCAAGCTGAGAGCAAATACGCGTGTATTATGACATGACCTTTAATCGTGCCATCTATTCAAAATCACTGGTCCCTATACCTGGCAGACTGATTTTTTTTAAACTATACATAAAAAGCCTCAACCCTGTAACTTGTGATCAATGCTGAGTCTGAGACTGATCTCAAGTACAAAACACTACAGAAATAAAAACTCATAGTAAAATCTTCATTGCTCACTGTGTGCTATTTAAATATGCCTCATGGACTAGAACAAGACATTGGCATTAAGTTGAAGATGATACAAAAGTGAAACTCATTAGCAAAACTGCATGCTGTTACTGAATAGGCAGGATATAATAACATATTTGCACAATTGGAATGATATTTATTTTGACTTTTCTGACATATCATGCTTGTTTCTTCTTGGAATTATAATATTTACCTTGACTTTTCTCTTGTTTGTTTCTGCTAGGAATTAAAACCATGACATCTATCTAATAATAAAGCTGCTTTAAATAAAATTATTCCAATGTAATATTGTTTTTGTTCATGAAGCTTCCTCGAGCAGAAGGCTTTATTTTGGAGAGAAAAAACAAACAAAATCACAGAAGGATTCACTATTTTACGTTTTCCAAGTGATGAAATTTCACATTCATAAACCATTCGAGGAAGATAAACACACATGCAATTTGACATTTTTTTCAGACATATGCATGTACTTATGAATTCGGATTTTGAAAGCTAGCTAGACGACAATACCAGACAATGACGACTTACAGCAGACAATGAGCCAAAAAAAATTGAAAATGGCCTCGAAAAAGCTCCATTCAAATTTCCACGCAAGTCGGGTTTCTGGGCCACAAAAACTGCATAAATCAAAAGTAACAAAATTTATGTAACCGAAATAACAATTAGAGCAACTGTTGCATTTGCATATTTCCCACACAAGTCGTTCGAGTTACATGTAGGATAAAAAACTCAAGATCCACGCCTTAGTTTCTCACGTTTGTCTTTCGTCAATTTTTTTAAACTTGGTTCTCTTAGCAAAAACTTGAATAAGAATCATTAACTTGAACTCACGCAGCCACGTTTAGTTCAGTTTCGATCTTGAACTTGAACAAACCAAGGCGAACTGAACGGTTAATGCCCTACTGAACCAAGCTCAAGACGCCCATCTCAAATTCAGGTTCCCACCTTAATGAAATGTGCATGGAATTATGGCTCGCCCAATTAAAAATCAGCCATTTTTTATTTTCGGACAACTGAAAAACTTCACTTCAACATGCACAAAGAATGGTTGAACAGTATCGTAAACATGCTAAACGAAATGCAAATGCGCATGCTGCGTGCCTTAAATTAATTACCGAATCTGCAGGCGCCGCTAATGGCCAATAAACATGCTATGGGAACCGGAAGTTGACAACAAGGTTCCAAAATAAAGTATCTTGAAAGCGAAAGCACAGAGGGGGATTGCCACAGGGGGCAAACGAATTAAAACGCAAATGATAATCAAGTCTGAAGCATTAATGCCCCCTTCTGGAATTCAACAAGCACAGATTTTCTTCTAATAAAAGAAAAACTTCTCCAAATTATAACGAACAAATGCAAAATACAATTCTATGTTGAAAAATTCAAGGTTTCAATTCAAACTACCATGAATTTTCCAGGTTTTCTAGGTTAAATATAAGATTCCCTGAGATTTCCAGGTTTTCCAGGTTGCTAGTCAACATGACGACACCAGTTGAAATTTATGCTTTTAATTTCTTGTTTGTTTTTTCGTGTTTTTGTCGTTTTGTGTTCAACCTAAACTAACCTAATACATGGATATCGGATTTAGTAACCCCCATCCACCAGGCAAACACTGCCAGCCTTCAAGCCGTCAGGAGAAGCCCACTTTCTTAGCCAGGGCATATTCCATAAACCGGGGGATAAAAATATTTATCCCCCAAAGAACATTTACACCGTTGAAGATATGACAATTCCGTGGGTGCACATACTGTATATAAAAAGTCACAGGTGCGCTATCCAATTGTGCAAAGCCGTTTGACCTTTGACAATGTTTTCAAGGTCTTTCAGACAGGAAGTACTAGATGGAAGCAAAATATACATATGGTCCCGATATGAAAGTTGTAGAGCATGTCGATATTAGTGTAAATCCATTGCTTCCACACTAAGTAGCGATAATTACAGTTGTATAACCAGTACCATTGTACCATAACATGTGCTCTCATTCTTTGGATTTCAGTGAACTGATGGGAAATATTCATAACAACACACGAACAATGCCCTACTAACCATCCATCATACCGCACATTGGCTGCACTTACAATGTACAATATGTACATTCCTTTATCACTGGCATTGCATGACATTAGGAGTGAACAGCACAATCATGTTATGGTACAGGTAATAAAACTATGATTATCGCTACTTGCACGTTTCATTGAGCAACTATGTGGGGAAGCAATGGATTTACACTAATATCGATATGCTCTACAACATTCAAATTGATACCATATAACCCATCTACAACGGTGTAAATGTTATTTGGGGGAAAAAGACTATGTTCACCTGAAATAGTACACACGAAAAGTTTTCGTTGAAAATTCCTGTAGCTCACCTTATTGCCATTACATTCATTTCAGAAAATTATCAAATTGGTTGCACTTAGTCGCTTGACCAGAGGGACGTCTTTACTAGCAAAGTTTCACACATTCCAAAATGGCTTTAAGAGGCTGCTCATCAGAATTTACGATTATTGTGGCGACGAAAACCCGTGACTTCGTTACACATGATTGTCTACGTGATTCAGTGACCACTGCCAAGTCGGCTTGACCACATCGGTTTTCCACCACCAATTCATCTTCATATTCAGGCAATTACACGATCTAACTGCCCTGAAACCACTTAGGACAGAACATTGGTTCCTCCTTAAATCTGAGACTTTCGATCCAATGCATCAATTTTCAAATGTTCCACATCGATGCATTCGTGTCATTCTTGGACATTGCGCCACCTGAATAATCTAGGTCTTCCAATAAGAATTCCAGTATAGGGTAGCGGCACTTTGCCAAAATGGCCGTTTCTTTCGCTTTCAGTACCCCTAATTCTTGCACCACACAGCGTTTCAGAAACCTTTCGACCCAGAAATGTAAATAGAAGCTTTTTGATCAATCCAGAAACGCCGAAGTGCTGACAGCAAAACGAAATTAATGCCCTTGGCCGGTCTTCTGTATTCCGAAAAAACAAGTGAAGCGCCACCAACGCCTGGGAACAAAATTTCGCAAACACAATATACAGTTTCGTTTGTTTTCCAACTTTTTGCCATTGGGAATATTTATTTGTTTTATCCCCATCGAAAGTTTTGCAGTGCTGTTTTGATTGACTGATTTTTGCCTGCATTTCTGGCAGGTTTCAAAGCTTCTTTAGCGATATGACCTTATTTTCATGTGGGTTAACTGTATATTGTATAACTCAGTTTCAGTGTTTGTTATAAAGCCAGGTCGGTAATAACCATTCGCCAAATACTAATGTTTATTTGGGCATTCTAGGGCTGCAGCTGCATCGTTCGTTTCATCAAAATATTGTGGATTCAGTTTGGCGCCTGGTTTGCATCAATGCAGTAATAAACACAGTTTCTGAGAAAGAAACTGTAGGTGGGTCGCTTGTTTAATGTATCTAAACCCAAATGAGTAAGTTTCATAACACAGCTCAACTATATTTAAATTAAAACTAATCGTCGTTCTGTAACTTGATGCAGGGTTGAGTTTTGCAAGAGAAAAGTGTCAAACTGATGTTATAGTCAATGCAGTACACGCAGCATGAAGAATTCTAGATCCTACAAATGCTCATTCTTAAACTGGTAGATAAACTTAAAATTTCAAGAACAGGTGATCAGCTTACGGCCTGTTCGGCAATTGACTAATTGCTCAGACCACATTATATGACTGCATTCCAAAAGACATTGCAGCTTAGCAAATGTGCTGTCCAAGTGCCACCAATCTGGTAATATAAAGGATAAAAACTGTCAAACAAATTATTTGATAGTCCCTGCAGGAACAAGCAGCATGCTGAATTCCAGAAAATCTCGCAATTTGTAAGAAACGTTGTAATCTTTAGCTGGGTTTACGCTACTTGTATATAACTCAACATTGAAATATAACAAATTCGGTTTGAACTTTGTTGTATACACGTCATATGGTATGGATGGTTGCTATTTTGGTTTGCAGAATGTAACAAAACATGTTATACAGCAACAAAGTTAAACCTTATATACAACATATTTGAAACTGCGAAGAACAAATGTTATTTAACATGTTGTGTAACAATTATCTTGTTAATCACCGGGTTACACGTTATCCATCGTGTGTCGACAAAGATCAAATGTCAGTGTACAACTGATGTACTGTACAACATGTTTTACTTGGTCTACATTTGCAAACTTGTTATAAAACGTCCACTTTATCCGTAGGTCATCAATACTGACATTATAACTAACAATTTTTCTTCTCATCTTCAATCAAGTCAACTTTGTTATACATTGTACATGTACATGGATTATAAAAGCAGACAGACTTCACATAAACTTCCCCACACCATAACTTTGATGAAGTTGAGCAAATCTGGCTTTCCTAGCTCTCATCCACCTAACCGCCAATTTCTTTGCTATCGGAATTTGGCCAAATCAAATTTCGCAAGCAGGATATCCTTTTCAAGAGTCCCTCGATGTTTTTCTTCGGAACTGCATCGGCATAATCCTGTTTCCAATCCTTTGGCACCATTTTGCCATCCCAAACCAAAATAGATGGTTTGTTTAGCCGCGTATAAACAAATTATGGAACACCCAGCAGTCCAACGCCAAGATCGAGCCAAGGAGAAGGGAATTTCATAAGATTCCAACACCTTTAATGGCGTAAGGATCGCTTAGTGTGTTTACATCTCCTGTTCTAAGACACGGGCTCGTGCGTCATTCGCCAACACAAACAAGACCAACGAAAATAATGCAGTAGTTGGTTGGAAATGCGATGGAAATTGGGCGCAAATTTGCCCATTTGTCAAAATAAATGTGGGTCAAGAACGCAATTTAAGGAAGATTGGAAGCACACCTCAAGGATAACAGATCGCACAGGAAGCAGACATGTGCGGCATCCGGCCAATAAAAGTGCCACTGCGATGCATTACCTAACAGGCACCCTGAACTCCATCCAACAAAAGCAAACCATGGTTGAACATTTTCGACAAATTTGTTAGCCACGCCTGAACTTCATTTAAATTTCCAATTATGCAACAAGGGTTTTAGTCGTCCTGTCTTACTGTTCAGCTAAGTCACCAAAACTCCTACCAAAACTGTCCAAAGCAGTAAAGGTTCTCGGTAGATGGCATCAAATGGCGACAATTTTCAAAAGGCACATGTACAATAGAACCTCTGTAAGTTGACCACCCAAGGGACTGTCGCAAACTGGTCAACATAAGGAGGTGGTCAACATATGGAACG
>JAQGAF010004448.1:0-14366 GCA_034687865.1 Kryphioiulus occultus
ATGTACAGTTACATGTACTGTACATGTACAGTCATTACCAAAAATCCTAAAATGAAGTATGTGCAACCATACAGTACATGTACAGTAAATGTACATACTGTATACTGTACCAGTGTACCTGTACAAGTACATGTGCATGTACAGTATAGGCAAAATGTTACAAGTGCCTAGAAAAGTTTTCAGGAGGGGAAAAATCCGAACAGTGTTGTTTTGGATAGATTTATTTTTGTACATAAAATAAGCGCTGTACAACATTGAAGTTAAATTAAGGACAAAATATACGATCATTTAGACAAAATATTTGAATTGTTTAAATTTTTTACAAAACATTTTAAATGCCACGATTAGTGCAACACAAAACATTGCATCTGCTACACGTAAATTTCACCCCCAGTAAATATTTATACAGTATAGAACACGTTTGAAAATCCGCCTTATGTTAATAAAACCGATTAAATCAGTGATTATTTTGCAAATACGAAATATATTAGAGTTGAATAGCATTTATTAATATTTTGCATTTCGCAAAATACAAGAATTCTCCTCGCTGTCGTATTTATTTACCATCTGTTTAGCATTGATTTAAATCAACACAAACGTGTAACTTTGTAAGACAAAACATGGTAAAAATACAGGGTAATTTATGAAATAATTTATCAAATATGGACATTTTCACTATTCCACAGCAATTTAAATCTGTTTCTTATTCATCTACAGTTCATAGCTGATGCCATGCAAATACATGTTATAAATTGCTCAGTGAATTGTTGATTAGAATTCCACAGCTGTCATCCTATTTTCCAAAAAAAACAGATACTGTACATGTAAGCTTATAACCGAGTTAATATGTATTCAAACTGGCAAGACTGTAGAAACAAAAGTTTAGGATACAGTACTAACTTTCCTGCTTACAAGAAATTTTACAGAAAGCTCAACAGTATTTTTCAAAAAGGTTTTCATTATTAATATTTCTAAAAATTCTTCATGGAAAGTGCATTAAAATGCCTAATGGCTCAATCTATTTTTTTTAAATCAATTGCCTCAGCATTCCCTTGACTGTTAAAATGGTTCAAATTCATTTCCACGAAGTACGCTTAAAATCAATTTCCAGTCAAATTTTGACAATTTCGCATACGATATTGCCTGAAGTATTAATATTTGAACGCATACAATATAGTTATGGAAAAATGGACCAAGATCCAACTGCACACTTGTGATCTTGTTTTTTCTAAAATTGTCTAAAAAACAAGCTAAAATCCATCATTTATAATCGATTGATTTAAAAAAAATTGACTATAGGGTGTTCCCTTCATTATGTAAAAATGCCTTAGTAGAGAACGTTTCTGAGACAGTGAACCATTTTCAAGGGTTTCTGTCCAGTATCCCTAATAGCTAGGTGGACTGCTAAAGTCTGTCATTCTAAATGATAGTTCTAAAAGTTTTAGAACCATTTATCTAAGGTATCAATTTAGTATCAATCAACCACATAACAGAACACAACACAAAACAGAAATCGCAATACTCCCAGCTGCAGGGGGTTGTGTTGTGTTCGTTAGTAGCGATTAGCCTTGTACCTCATATCAGGGAGCCCAGCCTTAGTCAAAGGGCCAGAAGTATTGCCATTATAAGAATGGTACTGGCTACCAGTAAATCCAGGGTAGGAGATCCTAGAATGCCTCATTGGAGGCAGTTCGTAGTTAGCCTTGTATCTCATGTCCGGAGTTCCATCCTTCTTCAGGGGACCGATGTATCTATTGGTAATAGACGGCAAATACTCTTTCTTCAGGGATGTGGTATTCACCGGTAACTGCTCATAGTTAGCCTTGTATCTCATGTCTGGCTTTCCATCCTTCTTCAGGGGTCCAAGAGCATCGGAATTCCTTCTACCTTGGTTTGCCTTGAACCTCATGTCGGGGGATCCATCCTTCTTCAGGGGTCCAAGAGCCTCCGAAGTCCCATCTTTTCTACCCTGGTTCTTCAGCGGTGCAAGGGCCTCCATCTTAGAATTCCTTCTTTCTTGATTGACCTTGAACCTCATGTCCGGCATCCCATCCTTTCTCAATGGCCCAAAGGCATCTGCATTGGAGCTTCTTCTGTCGTAGTTCTTCTTGAAGCGCATGTCCGGAGTGCCATCCTTCTTCAGTGGCCCACCGGCATTGGAGGACCTTCTGACCGGGGCACCGGTGATGACCTTGCGCAAGTTGCTGGCCAGTTGCCGGTTAGCCTCCACGATGGCCACGCCATGGTTCTCGCAGTACCTCCGCAAGGAATCCGATATTCTTCCGTCATCCAATACCACCAGAACCCCGCTGGAGGCGTCGTAGGCGTCCATGTCCCGCAGCAGCTTGTCCACATCAGCTCGCTTCCGGATGTTGCCGGCAACGTAGTGCTTGGCGTCAAGAACCACTGTCCTGCCGCCTTCTCTCATCACCAGATCCGGCCGGATGCCGGTTACCTCGGTGGCCTGCGCCAAGATCTCGGCTTCCGGAAAGGTCTTCCGAAGAGCTTCCTCCACGAAGAGCTCCAGGGCCCTCCACTGCTTCTTATCCGGATATTGGGTTCGAAGGTGATCCTGAAGCCAATCTTCACCAACGGCACCTTCTTTGGGCCGAGCCTTCCGAGAAGGCTGCAAGCGCTTCGGTGGATAATCAAAATCCTCTTCGATGAGGGACAGACTACCAGATGGCGCTTTTTCGGTGCCGTTGGAGTGAACTTTACCCGGTGTGGCTTCTTCGTTGAAATTGTAGTGAACATTACCCGATGTGGCTTCTTCGGTGCCGTTGGAGTGAACATTACCCGGTGTGGCTTCTTTGGTGCCGTTGGATTGAACATTACCCAGAGTGGCTTCTTCGGTGCCGATGGAGTGAACATAACAAGGTGTAGTTTCTTCAGTGCTGTTGGAGCGCAAAGTGCCAGGTGGCGCTTCTTCGGTGGTGGGTAGCTTGTCATATGCTGCTTCTACAGAGGCTTCCTTGGCCAACAGACTTGGAAACAATTTTGCTGAATTTTCGTCATTGTTATCTTCGAGGATGGCGCTCTTGGAGTTGTACGTGTCAGAGATCAGGTCATAGGGCAGGGCGGTTGCAGGTTGGGCTTCCATTTTGGGAAATCCAGAAAACTCCTTCAAGAGTTACCAGAGTTGGTTTCTGCCAATGACGCTATTGGGTAGCGCACCCAATTTCATATTGATTATAGCGTAATTCACAAGGCATTTCCTGTCAGTCCAAAGCATGGTCGATTCTCCAGATAAGGTTGTTCGGAACAGTTGCCATCATTGCATGTCCACTTCCAACGAGCCGTAATGTCTCATTACACAGAAATCACATCAACCGATGTGATTTGTCATCATAATTCAGAAGAACATCGAGTTCTTGCACCTTTTTGGCAATTTGTCAATCTTCTTTTGGGGAAGTAACTCAGTTCAATGGTATGTTCGTTCATTTGTCACAGACATAACGTGCTTTGGCTGTATGGAGGCTCGCCTGGTATCTGATAAACTGCAAGGTGCACAACAGATATGACAGCAGGATGCAGTGAAATCACATTGACATCACAGAATGTTTTTTTTCAAAGCAGATACATAACTTGGGTTGAACAGCGTTGCACAAGCAGCTATGACAAGTTGTAATCCTCATTTAGATATCCAGTACGTAATCATTACAGGAATCATAATACAGTCCCAAATTTCAGAGTGAGAAAAATCACACGTTGATTGTGGCAATGATATCACAGATTTCCCGTTTGGAATGACAGGTTAATTTACAATATGGAAAACTGCGTTTGGCAATGAAAATGTATGTGGGGCAGTGGGTAGAACCTCTGTTGACATCGGTGGCCATGCCAACTGCCCTAGTAACATTGGCAAGGTAACAAGTGCGTCCGTAATATTGATGAACTGTAAAATATGGATTTTGTTTAATCCGATGATTAATCGATTTCCTGCACTAGTAAGACGTGAATTTTAAAGTTAACAATGACATGGTGAAAACGTTCTGTGCATACTGTGCTTTATAAATTGTTATGCCAGCTAAACGTATTTACCACTCTATATGGAATTAGCCGATCACCAGTGTTTAATTTTTTTTAATTTATAAATACCGTCATATACTTATAAAAAAGTTGGTTTTGGATTTTTGTCAACTTCGTTTTTCTATAAATAATCAGCAGAATTAATAAATTCAAAACCAAGTTAAGGACAGACGAAAGGCTCACAATAGTAAATACTGTGTTAAATCAACTTAAAGGTAATAATTTTTAAAGAAAAAGTATGTTCCGCCATTTTTTGCATGGAATCAGAACAAATTGAAAAATGTTTAGGGAGGGAAGGGGGATGCATTAACTCCTTCAACCTTACCCCAACCTTTGCAAATGTCTTCTAGAGACAAAGTGATCCTGTCAACTTCAACATTCAAGTGTCAAGATATTTTGAGTGCAAGCAATGTATACATTCTGGATAAAATATTTTATTATAGTTGAAACCATGTGATACAAATAAAGGAATGATTGGAGTTGTTGGATAGCAGTTTGCGCCGACTTACAATTTGTGAAATCAACAAATAAAAAGGACGAGCCATCAGTGGGCAACGATGAACAGAACTCGAAATTATTGCACCTTTAATTAAACTCCTAAACATGACGAGAAAGCTGGAACACATTTCTACCCAGAAAAATGGAACGGTAGTAATCAAATCAACAGAAAAATAAATTGAAAGATAACTTAGTTGAATGTTATTTTCATTTGTTTGATGAAGTGCTATACGGTTTGAACTAGAAAAAATGTCACAACAAGCTTTAATTTAGTTTTCCTAATGTGCAATTTGTTGCCTAAGTGATGCGCCACAAAGCAATCAATTTTCAAACGCTTGACGAAATGTGTTGAATTTGTCGTTCATTTGTTGGATTTTTCGATCTATTGTTTTATGTAATTATTTTTACTCATTGCAGGTTGATGCAACCAGGCATAAACGCCTTAACCTGTTAGCAAACGAAATAGAACATACTAGTATGAATGAAAAAAATATAAACGTAAAGAGCACGTAGAATATAACATGAAAAATATATTGCGGATTACACTAACTGAAAATTGCACATGGCACAATTAATACAAAGGGAGATCCAAAAGTAATGCACCACTTATTTTGTAAGTTCCATTTTTATTCTGCAGCATTGCTGTTTTTACTGAAAATTAATAGAAGTTATTAAAACACAAATTATTTTTCGAGCATATGGTACACTACTTGTAGATCTCCCTTCGCACATAAGAAAACGTTAATATCAATTGTAAAAGTAATTCAGCTTGCCTGAGCATTTCTAAAGCGCATAGTTTTTATATGGTTTATGCAATATAACAGTGACAAATATTTTTTGAAATGGTTTACACAATATAACAGTGACAAATATTTTTAGATGGTTTACGAAAAATAACAGTGATCAGTTATAATCATCATCCAAGAGACTATCAGCATACAAAATACATGTACAGTGTACAATTGCACATTACATGTAAACAAGTTGGTACATGTCCATGACAAGTAGGCCTACTTTGAAAACAGCATAATGTTGGACGGTTAAAATTTTATTTTAACACAGATTATAACGTCGGACATTTTTCATGTGGCCGGAAATGACGTAATTCAAAATCAGATCCCGTGAAATAAAGTACATGACTGCTGTTGTTTATGGTGCCAATCTTCGAATCTCCTTGCAATAGTTTTTATGAGTGGAAATTAGGATACTAGGATACGTTTTGAAAAGAAATTTAGTATATAATCATAAATCTTGCTAACTTTGAGATACAAAAAACAATGTGATTTTCGTTGCATTGCTTAAGACTCCCTTCAAAGGCTACAAAAAGCTTGTAAGAGCATCTGCTACGCAGAAATCAACAGTTCGAAATTCGAACAAAGTACATATCATAAAAAATAACAATTACAAAACAGTTTCTCTATGCTTAAATTTAGACAAAGTTATTTTGAAGGATATTTAAGTTGAAAGCATCTTGGAAATCCGAAGACGGACCAGGAAAAGTTTGGATGCAACTCTGATCTTCAGGAGTTAACAATTAAAAATTGCATTAATGATTATACAGCAATGAAATAAAAGGTTAGTCCAAAACTATGTTTTGTTCTTCTTTGATAACGAAAACACTCGAACATTTTCTGGCACTAGTAACGGCGGTTGCAGCTGTATCTCATGTCAGGGAGCCCTGACTTTGTTACAGGACCAGAAGTATTGCCATTATAAGAGTACTTTGGACTTCCAGAAAACCCAGCGGAGGACAGCGGGCCTGCGGCATACGAGGTGCTAATGGGTGATGGCTGTGGAACAACTGCAGTTTGCTTCGAAGGCGTTGAATAATACCCTGAGTCGGAAATTGCTGAAGGATAGGGAGAGCTTACAGAGTACTGCTCATAGTTGGCTTTATATCTCATATCCGGAGTTCCATCCTTCTTCAGTGGGCCAGCGGCATACGAGCTAATGGGTGATGGCTCTGGAATAACTGTAGTTTGCTTCAAAGGCGTCGAATAATATGTGGGAGAGCAAATTGTCGAAGGAACAGGAGAGCTTACGTAGTACTGATCATAGTTGGCTTTATATCTCATGTCCGGAGTTCCGTCATTCTTCAACGGGCCAGCAGCATACGAGGAGCTAATGGGTGATGGCCCTGGAATAACTGTAGTTGGCTTCAAAGGCGTCGAATAATATGTGGGAGAGCAAATTGTAGAAGGAGCCGGAGAGCTTACGTAGTACTGATCATAGTTGGCTTTATATCTCATATCCGGGGTTCCATCCTTCTTCAGTGGGCCAGCGGCAGTAGGTGATGTCTTCTCCGGAGTGTCAGTGGTTTGCTTTGCAGGCTTCAGATAACACCCCGGGGAGGAAATTGTTGAAGAAGGCGAGCTAATGGAGTACTGTTCTTGGTTGGTTTTATATCTCATATCCGGTGTTCCGTCTTTCTTCAATGGGCCAATATCTACCTTGCTACTGGACAATTCCTCCTTTGTAATGACTGCAGTTGGCTTCAAAGGCTTGATGTGCTGGTGTTCATGGTTAACAGCTGGCGCCACATCCTTCTTGGATGATCCAATATCTTGTTTATTAAAATCCTCTATGGCATGATTTAATCTGAATCTCATATCGGGTGTACCATCCTTCTTCAACGGACCAAGAGCGTCTGGAATTGAATTCTTTCTTTCGGAACCTGTCTTTTTGGCCATATCGGTAGTTCCGTCCTTTAATTGCTCAAGTGCCTCTGATTTCTCTCCCTCTTGATCACGATTTGCCTTGAATCTCATGTCAGGAGTACCATCCTTCTTCAGAGGTCCGAGGGCCTTTGATGCAGAATCTCCCTTTTCATTAATTGTCTTCTCATTCACATCCTTCCTTCTAGCTCCAAGAGCCTCTGAATCCCCTCTTTCATAACCTTCTTTGGACTTCATGCCTGATTTGACATCTTTCTTCTGAGGCTTCAATGCCTTCGCCGGTGTTCCGAAAGGGTCACATCCAATCAATTTGCGCAAATTGGAGCCCAGTGAGCGATTGGCTTCCAGGACGACAACCCTATTGTTCTCGCAATATCGCCGCAACTCTTCAGAAATCCGGCTTATGTCCCGAAGAACCAATAACCCAGTGCTTGCATCGTAGCGGTACATGTCATCGAGCAGTTTATCCACATCAGACCGCTTATTGATGTAGCTGCGTGAATGGGCCTTCGCATCAATCACTACAGTCTCATTTTCCAACTTCACCACGAAATCTGGTCTGATGCCTGGAACATCGGTAGGCTGCGC
The DNA here is from genome assembly GCA_034687865.1 of Kryphioiulus occultus. Classification (NCBI taxonomy): domain Eukaryota; kingdom Metazoa; phylum Arthropoda; class Diplopoda; order Julida; family Julidae; genus Kryphioiulus; species Kryphioiulus occultus. The sequence continues at coordinate 7,791 of JAQGAF010004448.1, forward strand.
AGCTATCTTAGCTTCTGGAAATGTCTTAAAGAGAGTGTCTTCTATGAAAAGCTCCATAGCCCGCCATGGCCCCTTGTTTGGGTAGTTGGTATTCAAGTATTGACTCAACCAGTCATCCTGAAGACTACCTTCTTTTGGTTTGGCTTGGCGTGGTGGTTGCTCACGTCTTGTTGCCGAATCTTCCTTGACAATGGTCGATGGTGACTCTTCCAGAAGGGCAGTTTGATCCTTCAGCAGCAAAGCAGGAAAAATCTTTTCGAAATTTTCAACATTACCCTTGGCAACGATTTGACCCTTTGCATTATATGCATCTGGGACCAGGTAAGAGGGCACTCCTTTCACAGAATTTGGGTCCATTCTGCAGGCGGTAATGGATTCACGGTAGATACTGCTGAGCACATCATCACGATCTAAACAATTTCAAAAAAATGATCTTCAATTTAAAATTCTTCAGCAACCAACACAGGTAAGCATGTCAAGTTGCCAACAAGGAATTAAAATACAAGGTGACTATAAATAACTGCAGCGATTTCATGACTTTTTGGCGGTCATACTAGTATACTGTATCTACAGTAATCGAATTTGATATCAAACAAGCATTACTCAATGTTTTTCTTGAAATTTTATCTCGATGAAATGTTATCATCTTACGCTGCAGGAGGGTTCTGAGATGTAAAATGAAATCTTCAGAAGACGTAGCAGTTTCTTGAAATTTTGAATTTGTCAGTCAGTGAAGTTTCCGTGTTCTGTCGCTAGAGGACGCCGAGTTGAGCGATGTCATTCTACAATTCACCGCCCTCTAGTGGCGGAAAGCGGAAGCAGTTCTCAACTGGAAAATTTCAAACACAACTTTAAATGCTTGTTAGATATTATTAAACTTCATCGCTACATCTCTAAAAATAAGGCCGCAAAAAAAACTTCGCGAGACAGCTGCAATATTCATGAAATTGATGCAATCATTTCCTCCTGGTTTATCAATTTCACGAATTTTTGCAGTCGTATTAATAGAGAGCTGGTAATCGATTTTGATGATATCCAACAAGCATCTCTCATTTTTTTTTGGAATTTAACTGTGGTGAAACATGTTTCCGCTTTTCACCACTCGTGGGCGCCGAGTCGTAAAATGGCATCTTTCACTCAGCGCCCTCTAGCGGTGTAAAGCAGAAATTGTCACTGCTGGAAAATTACAAAAAAACTTGGAGATGCTTGTTTGATAGCACCAAACTCGAATACCATATCTATAATAATACAGACGCAAAAAAAACACGAAATCGTTTCCACGTACACACTGTAGAATGCATGTTGGGACATGAGAATTTTTTGGTGTACAATAGCCCGAATAGCTTCTTGGAGCAAATAAGGAGACTTGATCTTTTACACTTCAGCCATGTAAACATTTCCAAGAAAATTTTGTAATGCAAACTAATAACTTCTTCCACAAATTATTTTAAGTCCATAATGCCTTCCGCTTATTTCTTTTGTTTTTTCAAGCAAGCGGATGCCCCAGTTGCGGCCTCATTGGATAAAGTGCTCAAGCAAAGATATTCCACAAAATAAATGTCTATCATGTGGCCGTTAAAAATCTATATCTCTCGCAAGATCATTTTACCCGATTATACAGTATGTATGGCTTCCCAATTTATCATCCCCATAACTTCTCTCTTGTTTATTGGATTTTGCATCATTCCATCTCCTTGATAGGTTTCTTACCAGCCCTTGCACACTAGTCCAATCTCGGATTTTATCTTTATTACTCAACATTTAATATCAACATTTCAGTTTTGCAAATACAGAGGGCTACCATGCAATGGTATTAAGTCAACTTTTGCAAGAAAACGAATTGATATTGGATGGCTTCAAGGAAGAACGCCAAGAAAGACCCAAACAACAATTTGTTTTTGCTTAGTCCCACAGGCGATACTTCCTGATCAATTCCAAGAAGAAAATCAACGTTACGTTGATTGTGGTGAATGGAAATTAATGCGATTATGCTAAGCAGTCCAGAAAGGGAATTCCCAGAGCTAACAACAGTGGAATCCTAGATTTTTCAAGCAAGGGCACCGTACTTTGTTACAGTTCATTAATGGGTTTGCTATGCGACAAATGGAAGAGGTTAACCACATTACCTTAATTAGCCATTAAGGACGTGTCTAAAATTTGAGAAATTAACAGTATCACCACAGTATTCGTAAAATTGATTGGTGCACTATAGACTTAGATAACGAGTTTTTTCCATTATGAGTCCAAAAAGCACTTGCCCCTTCAGGGTTTGATAAGTTTCTGGAAAAGCATCCTAGAACTGGAAACGTTCAACAGTTACGTTCATGGGCAATTTTTTTTCACAAATGAAAAATATCGGTAAAAGCAACAAGAAGGAACCTCTGTAGAACCTATTTCAAATACAAGTACATGTAACGAATTTAAAAAAGTGAACTTGTTACATACCAAAGTCCTCCGTGCTGTCTTTAATAGGCGTAGCCATGGTAGAGTATCAATCAGATATCAATAGTATGGCAGATCCTAAAAAAGCAAAAAAAAACCCATTAACATTTTGTTATTCTTGTACCAGTGAAATATTGAAATATTGGTAGGTTGTCATTAAGTAATGTCAGCCACCAAAAGACAATGCGAAATTCGCCATAGGAAACAGGTTCAGCAGAAAAGTCAGTAGGCAAAAATGTTTTAAAAATCACTTCTGAAATGTTGGATTTTAGCCCACTATTGTGGAAAGAAAATTATATTTATTTAGCAATATTGATAATTAAGATAAAGCAATGTGCGAATTTTTGTAACTACCATAAATAATTTATTTTTAGTATATTTTCCTTAAACATGTTTTCAGAACTAATAACGAAGGAAAGACATAGGACAATTTTAAGATTATAATCACCATTAGGCCAACTGTATTTTTGGGTACTTTTCAGAAGATGTAATAAATAATTAAGTAAACTCCATAGGCGCGATGTTTTGGAAAGCTAGATTTCAATTTCCAAAAAAAAATTTTGTATAATTTTAATAATTAAGTAACCCCCTTGGACGGACTTTTTACAAACACAAGATTGCACAAATAATGGATCTTACACATATTTCCACGACAAGATTATGATTATAAATTGTCACTTCTTTCGCTTATTTAAGAATAAATAACGATAGCAAAAATCGGAACTCAAACAACGTATTTTTTAATTCGATTTTGGATTTTTGTAAATTTTCATTTTTAGAAATAAACGGTGGAATTAATAACTTCTCAAAACACGCAATACCCCGATTTTACTCATGGAAAAGATTAATTTAGCACTTATAATAATTAATGACACTGTAATCACAACAAAATAAGTATCCTCAAATTTGTTTGCATTGGGCAGCGGTAAACGAGTTTTCGTGAAACCAAGTGGATCCCAGATCACACATTTCCATACAGAAATTTGATAACAAAAGCAATAATATAGAAACGCCGTAGTTCCATTAGCCGAAAAACTAAATCACATACGATGCATTTTAGCAAACAAATCCATAAAGAATGTGCAAGGTAATATTAGTAATCTCTGTAACAATACTAAATACTTGAAGTAAAAAAGTACACTGTCCTACCAAAATCCTTCCTGCAAAGGTAAATCCGACGACGACGAGATTGCCCTATCAATGGGACATCAAAGTTCTCCAGGTTGGTCAAAACAAATTAATGCTTGCTAACTGAGAATAGTTTTAAGTCTTGACTTATTCCGAATGGTCACAACACAAGAAGTGGAGAGGATGTCAGCCAGCCCAGAGGTCTGCCAAGCACTACACAAGATTAAAATAATTCTGAAGTTCTCCTACTTGTACTGTATATTAGTTGAGAACAAACTGCCCTTTCATGGCGGCTCAGCATTTTATTTTAGAACAAGATGATCCTAATTGGTGCGGCTACTTTGGGAAGCACTGGTCAGAATTTCCCTTTGTCCAAAAACAAGTTCTCATGTGTCTATAACAAACTTGAGCGGATTAGGCTTTGTGGGACACACGTGTTTACAGTTAAGGGTATAATACATGTATAAGGCTAGAGTCAGTGACCTCCCTAGAGCCATACAATTCAGTCGTAAATCGGTCCCTACATTTTTGAAGTAACAACTTCATTTAATCTCTCACAACTCGTCGGTATTGTCGGCATACAGTAACTTTGCTAGCTGCGAAAATTAAGACCAGATGTTACTGTCATTAGTACTGTATGAACATGCCTTTTTTCTAAATATTTTTTTCTTGAGGAAAATCAACAGAACTGAATTTTGCCTGATTTGAACATAATGTTAAAGTACCACTTCCACAGAATAACTCTTGAGCAACAGCAAACGTTTTAGGTACATGTACAAGTACATATTGAGAATGTTATGGCAAATAATTACAGGAAATAAGTCTTCTGTGATCAATGTTAAAATGATTGATATACATGTAGAAGGTGGTTTATCTTATATTGGGTACTCCCAAGATAAAACTGTCAAAATTCCCTGACTTTTTCATGTATTAAAACAAATTTCTCCAACTTGAGAAAAATGCGAAAATACGACAACCAAAGTAAGGAATGTTATATTTATTGTTTATTAAACATAAACAGGAGATCAAACCCAAATTTACATAAGGAAACAGCAAATTTCGATTAGTTGATATTTCAGTAAATTGACAAATTTTATTTGGAAAATAATTACTGGAAATATATTTTCTATTTTCAATTTTCAAATGCTTGAAACAGAAGATGGTTCATATTATTCGGTAGGTTTTCAGGTTTAAAAACAAATTGTTACGGTCATCTCTGATCTCTCGATTCTTGTGTCAATCAATATCTGGCGATGTAAAATGTATTTTTGATTTATTGAATTTTCAAAACTTTTCCAGGCCATTGCAATTTACTTGACAAATCCATGTTTTCCAAGCCTTGGGACATTATGGATCAAAGAGGAACTGACTTCAGAATAAACTAAACAAAGATGCAAATCAGCTGATTAGACAGCATGTGCAAGCTATAGGAAGTTGTTGAATCTGTGGCAACCATCTCACAAATGTCAATAACGATTCTAAATTTAACAATGAGAAGAAACTACATGTACATGTATTTATAGTTATAACATTCAACATTGTGGGTATTTGATGATGAGCCTCGTTACAGTATGACATCATTGGGTTATTGTCCGTCTTTGTGAAGTCAGTGATTTAGCAAATGTCAATAAGTCAATCAATGAGTCTTGAATTGGTTGTTAAACAATCATTAGTCTTGCTCACAATTTAAGTTTATGGCTCGTTTTGTTCAATTTACAGCATTTCATTAAAATCACCAGACTTAGTAGTTTCTCAACTTTGTCCATTACTCTGTCAGCTTGGTCCATCATTTGTTAACTTCTGAAGCATCCCATGACCATGCAGAACTCGATGATTTGAAATGGATTAGCAAACTTTATTAGCATTCCGTTACTTCGTTCTTCAATCAGTCTACCAATGAGACTTGAATTGATTGTGTAAAGGCCATTAGCCTTGCACACAATGATTATGTCAGCTTTGTCCATCATTTGTTAACTTCCAAAGCATCCCATGAGCAGAACTCGATGACTTCGAATGGATTAGCAAATTTTATTAGCATTCCATTAACTCGATACTTTCATCGCATTGGCTGGTCGGTTGTATCAATAGCCAGAGCAATGTGGATAGATGTTAAACCCTGGAGAGGTTGAATGGCGCATCTGCCAAGAACTCAATATTTCAGTCAGCATGGTCACGTTTTCTATTAGTGGAAACGTTTTCATTAGTATAAAAAGGACGAGGGGGTGGGAAATTCCCATGTGGAAGAGCTTCCCTCCATGTCCATCTTGAAGAAACGAGCATGTCCGAGGGGAGGACGAGGCTTTCTGGGATTTGAAGACGCGTCATTTCTTCAATCACTAGACAAACAATCAACAAAGGATGTGCTGAATGCGTCCAGAAATTGAAAAAGACAGGCCATGTCCTGGGAGACAGTGGCTGAATATGAAACGGGGCGTGACAATGGACGATGTGTGGACTACTGTCGCTTTGGGGAAATTTGATAGATGTCTTCCTCGGCCAAATGGCATCACAATTTCAGAGATCTTGTTTCCCAAGTGCGAGGACATTATAGGATTATTTGCCGGATTATTCCGCACTTGTGCAGGTGGTCGCTTTGATCTCTGTCCCATGATGGGATTGTGAAAACGATCAGAAGGTTCCTGCCGCCAGGGCATTGCCATGGAAAATGTTCAGATCGAAAAACAAATGAGATATGCCCAAATACAGAAACACTACTGTATTACAAGAAAGTCTTGTATATGGAAACGCGTTTTGCTTACCTAAAGTTGATTTTACGGATTTAGTTTCAGCAACTGCAAAGGGGTGGTTTTATCTAAGTAAAAATTTAAAATCCATTTTAACAAAGTCGATTCTGTCATGGGGATACTTAACAGGCTCAAATTGAGCACAACGTTCAGTTGACTCTAAAACCAGATTTCTACCATTTTTGGCACAGCTTCTCTATTTACCCGCAATGAGGGGACGTCGACTTTGTTGTTGAATTCCTGAGAGCACGTGCGCGGATTT
>JAQGAF010004449.1:0-14362 GCA_034687865.1 Kryphioiulus occultus
TTGACACCAATTAATAACAACTGAGCAATAACAATGATAAATAACAATTGATATTAAATGAACAATTAATACCAATTTCTGTCATTAAACCTATTGATTGAATTGTTAAACAATTCCAATTTCCATTTCCATTTAACCAATTGATATTTTTACTAGGGCAGTCAATGACTTTCCACCACAGAAGAAGACATGATCATCAACCCGCACTTGTCTTTACCAGCTCAAGACGAATAAACCAAGCTCTAAATTAGTGGAAAAAACCACTGCAACTATTTTTAAACTATTTCTCTGTTTGTTGGTTTTTTGTTTCTCGTTTTGGCAGACGTCTAATAACGTAGGCCTACTGTTGGTCCTCTGGCAAAACAAAAGATGCGAACATCCTTGGGAAGAAGGCAGAACCACGAATGCGGAACCAGAGTTCACCCCTTTATTTTTTTGTTTTTTGGACGCCTTTGGGTGTAGCCTTCGCGACTAGCCAAGGTTTAAACAACGCAGGTAATAACAAGATGGCGGTCGTGATGCCATCCGGCTCCCGGCTGTGACCTTTGACCTCCCCGCACGTGGCCAATGAAGGCAAACTAGAAACGGATGCGGATGCGATGATCCTAGCCGCCAGCCAAATGCATTATAGCCAAGTTGAAAAAAATCATATTCATCATGATAAAACATTTAACCAAATACGAAAAACGTACGTAGCTTGATTCAAACCCTTCTTGAGGGTTAAAACTAAACAAATTGAACATATGTGTAGTGTAACTACATGTATTTAATTTGGAGTAATTATAAGCGATGATATTTTGTGTTAATATTCTGAATTTATGATAGAACTTGCTAATTCTGGAGTGATGTTGAGGTGATTTCATTTATTTTCTGTGATGCCACATGTACTGTATCTCTCCAACATTTCCGCGGAAATGCACATTTGCCATAAAATCGCACAGGTGACAACCTGTAGGTGTAAGATCTTGACCTCATTATTATACGACTAGTTATCATGGTCAGACAGAAGCTTTAAACCAAGAAAAATTGAGTCTTTTAGAAAAGTTTGTTATTAACCAACAAAACGTTTGACGTCACAAGTCGACAGTGTCATGACGCGTGACGTCACACAAGTCGACAGTGTCATGACGTGTGACGTCACACAAGTCGACAGTGTCATGACGTGTGACGTCACGCAAGTCGACAGTGTCATGATGGGTGACGTCACAATACAATGTTGTCCTGACGTATGAAGTCACAAGGCAATGTTGTCACGTCGTATGACGTCACAAGACGATGTTCCTAGGACCTAGGACCTTGTAGGGTTTTCATTGATGTTGTATTATGTTGTTTTGTTTTTTGGTTGGAATAATAATAATAAAAAAGGTATATCTAACAGTATCGTTGAAATGCTGTTTCCCATTTTCTTAGGACGTCATTAAGCCAAATTTGAACGCTTTTGAAGGACTTCAGTAGCCAGAATTTCTTGTGTTAAATGACTTATCACCGTCATCTAACCAAGATTTGAAATTTCAATATGGCTTCTGGAAAAGTGGCGCCCCCTACACTGCACAGGGCGTTTCATTTTGAAATGGAAACAATGTAACGGATGAAAATCACATTCATCATGATAAAACACTTCCACCCCAAATACGAACGCAGCTTGAGTCAAGCCATTTTTGAGATTTACATGTAAAATTACAGTGGAACCTCTGTAAGTTGATCACCAAACGAACAGTCGCAAACTGGTCAACATAAGGAGGTGATCAACAGGAGTGAGGCTTGTACTGACACAGGATTTTAATTCTTTGAACTGCATGTCCTTACATCTTACAGTAATCATTCATCATTCATGAATCAGTCATGAATAATCTTATTAAAATGTTCATAATACAGTATCAGTATTACTGATGTACTGCATGTTTATCCAGCAATTACACGTACTGTACAGTAGTACTTACAAATTTCATTCTGTAAAATTAGACAGCAAATCCACGCAATTATCCTAACTGTTGCGGTAATAAATAGCATAAATTCTCGAATGAAACTCTGCAATGTTTTATTTTTGAGTTTGACATTAAAAAGGGAATTTTCCCAATTTTACTGCCAAGCCCTCTTCATACTGACGTTGTTCAAAATGAACTCTTGTACCTCTGTAGACACCTACTGTTCATGGGTGTTCAGTATAAGTTTAGCAAGCAGCCAATAAATGTAATCATCCATGACTTTACATGTTGAGACCATACTAGTCAACATACATGTACAGAGTAAAGTGCTCTTGTGTGGCACAGTCCAAGTGGTCAACATACAACATACAGAGGTACTGGTGGTCATGCAGTTAATGCGGTGACTGTCCAGTCAGTTAAAACTTTGGAGGAGGTCAACTTTGGAGGTTCTACTGTAAACTAATTGAACAAATCTAACAGTATCGTTAAAATGCTGTTTCACATTTTCTCAAAATGTGACTTAGTCAAATTTAATGGCTTTTGAATGACTTCAGTAGCCAAAATTTCTCATCCTAACTGACTTATCACCATCAACACACCAGGCTTTGAAATTCCAAGATGGCGTCTGAAAAGGAAAAGTGGCGCCCCCTACGTAGTCCAACAAAGGCAAACGTGGTTTCATTTTGAAATGGAAACTTAATTTAACGGACGAATAACTGCGATAATACGACCATTAAATTAGGCGTGGCAATGCAGCAGGTGAAAACGATATCCGGAAACGCGATAATTACTTAAGCAACGATTGTCTTACCATGGAAATGAGCTTTCGGATCCTAATCTTTCGGAAATTACGAAATTGTCCTCAGGACTGGCTGATCTTTCCGATAACGACGACGTGCTGGCTGAAATTTAAAAATAACAAAGGGGAATTAATCGATGACGTCATAAATCAAAATGGCCGACCAGGGAATCCACCACTTTTAAACTAAGCCATGAAGAATTGACATTGCATGATTAAGTTATGGTCACTCTGTACGACACGTTAATTAACTAATTAAGAAATTTTAATTGATCCCACCATAGTCGAACCATAGACGAGCCAATTAATTGTTATGTTATTGACGAATTGAATTAAAACTTGACGAAACACATTCATCATCATGTTTTTCCCACAAGGTGGCCATAAGGTTCATAGCAAAATTTGCAACTAAATTTCCCTGACTTATCAAATAAAAAATGTCACACGTAATTAAAATGTCAGGATGACTAGCTAAATCTTCAATTGAAATTCCTTGACTTTTCCAGGTCTTCAGACACTTCTTTGGAAAATTTCAAGACAATTTCAAGAAATTTGATCCATTTGATCCAAGCAATATACCATAAGGCGAAAATTTTAGAAATTATAGATCTGATCAGGAAATTATGCAATTATCCCACAATTTTGTAAGAAGAAATAATAATAATTAAGAGACAGCCATAGGCGACATTTAAAAAAAAAATAACAAGGAATATTGGATTTTTAGTGTATTAATATTAATAATGATGCGAACACTAGTGGTTGAAACCACAAGATCTCAAACACTGCATTTTTGAGGACTTTTTTGAAATATTAAAAAATCTTCGTAATGATGAAAATACCGTAGGCAAAATTTTTAGACAAAGTAGACCAAACATACACACAAATTTCCAGACATTATGAATTTCCCTGACTTTCCCTGACAGTATGAACCCTGGGCCATCTTGAAAATCACTCAATTAATTTACTCAACACATCATTGCTGACCAATTCTAAATTGAATGCATAATAAAACTCTTCAACCAGCATTTATTAACATTAATAACAAACAGGATTCAAGACTAGACTAAACATTAATCCACCATAATAATTGTATCAAGTGGCAGCCATCTTGAAATTAACTCGTCCATAGTTCCACTTGAAATTGATAACATCAAAACTGAACGCGGTTTTTTTTACAACAAAAACTGATAATGAAATTCACCAAAATAAATGCCCCAATTATCGTCCAATTATTACCCAATTTAATTTAATTGATTGCGACGAATCTCAAGCTAATTTTTTAAAATCGATTATAATTTGAATAATTCAGTTATTATAATCAGGAAGGCGAGAAGACACCTGTTGGATCAGGGTTGAAACTAATACCTAATACATTGTAAATGTTTTTTTTTTAAATTGAATAATATTATTTCGCCACCTAATAACGAGAAAGCGAGAGCACCAAATGCTTGATGATTTTGAAAATGAGTCACAAAAGGTGTTCACCTTGATTTTGCATTCATGAATTGAGGTGAGGGTGGATCCGTCATTTCGGACAAAAACTAGGCCTACGTGCTGTTTTATTCGAATGAATGCTGACCAACACAAAAACACGAACTGACCAATAACAACGATGCATAGGACTATACGGTAGTGATGAATAAACTATGACATCAAAACTGCCAAATTTTAACAATGAGCACAATCGGGCTTGTGTATTGGCATCACAATGACGATTTGAAGGTGAGAATTTTGAATAGAGTTCGTCCAAAAAGTACGTCATCCCGCTTGTTAACATTAAATACAGCGTTAAACTAACTATCCAATAAATTGGCTGACACTGTACTGAAAATCGAAATATGCTTAGCATGTCAAAACATGTTATTTGCAAGAATTTGGCATGTATCATAGACGTTCTAAATTATTTCAGACTAACATGATTTGATTTCATAACTATCCAATATTGTTTCAATAAGAAACGTTTGACTCACATTGTAGTGCAAATCAGCCTACAGTACATGTATGCTGTACTGTAAATCAGCATATGCTTGACATGTCAAAACATGTTATTAGCAAGAACTTGGCATGTATCATAGCCGTGGTAAAATATTTCAGACTAACATGATTTGATTCATAACGTGCATGTTTGCGTTTAAAACCTTACACGTGTATACTTTGTCAGATTTAACTTTTCTCTAATTTTTTTTTCAATGTAATAGCACAAGTCGTAAAACCAATGTCGTTTTTTACTTATTGTTTTCAAAAGAAACGACATCGTGCGTCACCAAGCTGCGAATAAATCGGAATTGTTTCAAAACCACTAATTTAAACCATTTAAGGCGATAACAAACACTGCAGCAGCACAACGAAAATTTATAATAAAAATAAGAGTTTTTCAAGCTATAGAAAACATGGCATGGAAAACACGAAAATTAATGTAGGTTGTGAATTGCGGTCGACATTTTTATTTTCTAGAAAATACTACAAATTCTAGTAAACCCATTTCGATATTCACATTCCATTTTCCATGATTAGTTCACACGTTTCGGACACCCTGTAGCAATGGAGTGGTCGAATTACAGAGGTGTCCGCAATAGGAAGTCGCTCTATAAAAACGACCTTTCGTGTGATCATGAAAGCGGAAGTGATCGCCATTTTCCAATGTCATTCGTAGTGTTTTTATTGTTCTTATAAATCCTATTTTGATCCACTCCCAACGCACTTAAATGTGACATTCGGTTTATTTGAACAAAATGCTAGTCCAATAAAAACGACGCTTTTATAGCCGAACCACACGCACTCATTTCTTAGGCTTATTTCCCGTTTACCCTCCCATTACATTCTCGTAATTATTAATTGTCAGTTGGTCATAGACGCCTTTAGCATGTCATAAGAATTGTCGTAAACATGTCGTAGAATCGTCATTTGCATCAATGACAGAAGGTTCAAGGCATGTCATAGAATTGTCGTATGCATATCATAATATTGTCGTATGATACTCGTATCTACAAGGCACGTCATAGATTTGTCGTATGCATATCAAAATACTGTCATAGCATGTCAGGTAACTGTCTCATGTAATGGGTGTCGTTGAATTGTCGTGTTCATGTCATATTTCAGTTGCAGGTCTTGGAATTGTCGAATGCTGCTTATAATATTGTTGTATCCGTGCAAAATATTGTGGTAACTGTCATAGATTTGTCAAATTCACGCAATAATATTGTACCTGTGTCATAGAATTGTAAAATATACATGTTATACAACGTCATAGAATTGTCGTCTATCTTTATCATAAAATAGAATTGACGTCGATACAATATTATGACAGATTCTACAATTCTATGACATCTATAGGTACAATATTGTGACATTCTACAATTTTATTAAATAGGCACAATATTATGACATGTATTTGACAAATCTATGACATAGATAACGCAATTTGTCATAGAATAGAATTGCTGTATCTATAACATAAAATTGTCGTATGTTTGACAAAAGTCATAGCTTGTCAAAATAGTCATAGCTTGTCAAAATAGTCATAGCTTGTCAAAATAGTCATAGCTTGTCAAAATAGTAAAAGTATGCCATAATACATGCATTGTCTTATTTATGGCATACTATTATTATCCACATGTACTCGAATACCAGAATTGATGTATGCATGCCAAAATATTGTACCTACAGGTATGTTATAGAATCAAAATATTGATATGACACGTCATAATATCACACATATGTCATAGAACATAGAATATTTCATGTAATTTATCAAAATACTGTCATGTCATGTCATGGAACTGTCACAGGATCGTCATTTCGTGTTACAAAAGCATTTGCAGGTCATAGAAATGTCATTTTGCATGTATGACATAGGACAGAATATTTCTCGTTAAATACATATATATCAAAATAATGTCATGACATGTCACGGAACTGTCACATGTATGTCACGGAACTGTCGCATGTATATCGCAGAACTGTCGTAGTCATGTCAAATTTTCATTTGCATTTCATAGAACCGTCATTTGCATGTCATAAGAGCGTCATTTCGTGTTAAAATGGACATTTGCACGTCATAGAAACGTCATATGCATAATAGATTTACCAGTCATAGACTTGCCATGCACACATGTCGAATTGATGTCATGGACTTGTCATAGCATGACAGGGACTTGACACAGACAAGCTAGGAGCGAACTCATTCGCTGACCTTCACGATTCCAAAATAGTCAAATTTGAAAAGGACGTCTAAACGAGCTAATTGAACGAGATAAACTGGATCGACGTTTCAACGTTCACTTCCGCTACATTTTGGACTTTCAAATGTTTTGCTTTTTAATCGACTAATCGGGTGGGGCGAGAACAGAACCGAACGCTTCACTTAATTCGTACATCAAGGTCGTTGAAAAGCATAGCTGACACCTCAATTTTCATTAAAATCATTCAATGGGAGTCTAATGGGAGTGATACGATTTTTGCTTTGGTCAACAGCCCTTCATGAAATGAAAATTCAAAATCGATAGGATGGAACCGGAAGTGAAGAATGTGGAACTGGAAGTGGAGTGCAGTGGTGGCGCCCCCTGTAAATCGAAAATGTCGTTTCCTCAATGCCTTGTGGATGAGCATTTTGAGGTAAAACACTATCGAAAGTACTCGTGATTTCTCCACTATCATCTTCCCAAACGACCTTCGTTTTGAATGTCACAGCACGCAAACTGCTTTCTTTTTAATGTTAAATTTAATGGCGAGAAACCACTTGAGTAAGATCAGGCAGTAAGTGAGGAGTTTCTTAGCTAATGTGCTGGCTAAAAAAACACCTCCGTTGTGACAGAACTGTCACAGGTTTCTTGGAAATAAAACAGGCTTTCAAGAAATTCATATCGATAAGATGCAACCGGAAGTGCACAAGGAGTATCGTTCAAGGAGTATTGTACAAGGAGTATCGGTATACCCTTAACAAACGTTGAGGGTAGATAGAGGAGTCACATTCAGGATGTCTAATGGATTGGGAATTGCAAATTCCGTGACTTTTTCATTACTTCAACAAAATTTCCATGCCTATTATAATGTGGGACCGTTTTAAGTTTTATGTCATGACTAAATAGCGATTTTCAAGTACATGATCTACCACTGTGGCGACATTTGAATTTAAACCCAGATTTGTATTTTTTGTGAATCAATGAAAAGACAAAAATCCCATGACCCTGTTGTAAATCTCGTGACTTTTCCATGACTTCCATGACCAGTGGAAACCACTGACATTGGAGCATGTTTCCCCCTTAATCATGTTCCGACATGACCCCACTGTTTGCACTTAATGTTTTTTAAAGGGTATTGCGATACACTCTGTATAGCTTAAGCCATTCCTGAAAACGAAATACTTGTATCCTGCATATTATTTTCAAGTAACCTCTCAAATATTTGCTTTCAGAATGTCATTTCCTCCTGATTTCTCTTATCCTTTGCCCAGTTTTCCTCTTCTTAGCTTTGCCTGCTTGTTCTCTTTTTCTCCGATTTGCCTGCTTCCTTTTCCTTCCCATCTTTCACTTTGCCCATTTTCCCTGACTTTACCTCCATCTCCCTCCTTTCTTTACCTTCTCCCATTTCCCTGCTTGTACTTCCCTTTGCCTCTTTCCTTGAGATTCCCCCTTCTCCCCTCTACCTTTGCATATTTTCCTCCTTCCCTCATCTGCCTTTACCTTTTCCCCTTTCCCTGCCTTTACTTCCTTCTATCTCCTTTATCTTTGCCTATTTCCCCATCTGCCTTCATTTCTTCCTCTCTCCAACATTTTTCAATCAGCGTTTACCTCCTTTTTCACATACAGTATAAAGTGTACATAAATAAAAGTGAATTTTAGAATTGCACAGGAGAATTAATTTTCCTCTAAATATTTTAATCGTAATCTTTACCACAACACGAGCACCTCAACTGCCTCAGAATTAAAGCTCAGAAACTACTTAAGACAGCGCAGTAAAGTTGGCTAGTAGTTTCCTGCGATTTTAAATGTTTTGAATGGATTCAACACAAATACTCGTAGCTCGAACAATGTTTTTGTTCAATGATTTCAAACTTTCCAAGACCATTCTGATTGAATCAGGCCGAGGACTTGTACATCACATTAGCTTAAGTATCCATGGTTCGCAAACATGGCGGCCGGAAGTTCTGCAATCTCTTTTGCGTACTTTGGTCAATAATGCACACAAGGTCACATCAAAACAGCTAATTTGCGTCCAAATTTAGGTGTCAGTTACAAGCAATCTCGCAACTCGAATATTATTAAATTTGAAATGGTTGAGTGCGTGCCAAGAGCGTTTCGAACGATTTTTTTTAATCAAAAAGTAATAATTTATCAAAATTGTACATACACGTGATCTAGCCAAAATATACGTTTGTGGGTCGTAAGGACCAATCGATTGCTTCCGTTACATGGGTATCAAACAGGTCTGGCCACGCCCACCCACTTTCCTTTTCACGCAATTTCATGCTGAATTTTGAAATCTAATTCAGAATTGACGACGAACAATAAATCGGAAATGGACAGACCGAAATGTGAAACAAACGCAGTTTTTACTGGCAAAAACCCATTAAAAGAGCATTGTTTTGCTAGCATTGAGGTTACGAGGCGCAATTAAAAATGGAGCGAGGCTAATGAATGGAAATAAAGCCCTAATTATATTTGCAGAGGTGAGAAATTTATTAGAAAAATGAGGAAAAGTTTTTCGCTTACATTTATTTTCCGCCAATATCAAGCCCAATATTAACAAATTTGAATACTTTTACTGACTTATGATTTACATATAGGTTACATGATTTACCATAAATAGTTTTTCAAATGCGTATATATTCCAATCATTTTTGCTGAAATACTTGTTGATTTTCAATATATTTACCAGAAGGAATAAATTCAGGTTTCATATCTAATTCAAATAACCTATTATAATGCATCCAACTCAAGCAGTTTCTGAAATGCATCTCCACCTAATAATTTAATTTTTAAAAAATCATTTTTGACAAATATCTTCTCAAATGCAGAAGCTTCTTGGAAGTATCCATTAAGTAAATTGTGAGATGATCTATCCCAGATAGTTTCCGAGTTACATCTATCTAAAATACAGGTTCTGATAAAACCATCTCAATTCATCTTAAGTTGTTTTTGAAATGCTATCAAAGTTTCTTAGCTACACCTCTCGAATAGTTTAAGATACATCTTTCTTAAATAGTTTCTGAGATGCTTCTCCGATCTCAAATACTTTCTGAGCTCTCATATTTTGAGTTAGGGCTTACATACCCTGTATATCTCAACTATTTTCTGAAATGCAGCCATCCAAGATAACTTACTTAGATGATTCATCTCAAGTAGATTGAGATACATCTTTCCAAAATAATTTCTGAAAGGTTATCTCAATCAGCTGCTGATAGGAATTGTTCTCAAATATTTGAAATAAGCTCGTAATTTGAGAGAAATTAACATTAACCTTTCTTAGACATTTTTATCACTAATCGACAAAATTCAAGTTCGAGCTACCTCCACCACCCTAGCATTGAACTAAATTTAAACAGGAGCCACATGACATGAAACTGTCATGCAAATTATAACGTTTAAATAATGAGCATCGTGTCAACCTGTTGCAAAACATAAATGATAAATATTCAAAGTAGTTGTTTCAATAAAAAGCAAGCAGCAAGCAGCGCTCCAACCGATTAAATCAATGGCGTATAATTTTTCGACTAAATTTAAAGCTGACCAAGTCATTTAAAACATAGTGATAACGGGTATTACAATATTTATACTATTGCAGAAAACCTGTAATTTGAGATAATTATCATCATATAAAAATCATTGATTTAATATAAAAACACGTAAAATTATTTGAAATTCTGATCGGAAACTGATTAAAACTCTGACAACTTTCTTTGTAAATTTGAAAAACGCTCAGTTTACTGAAATATAAGAAATTGAATTAATTTCTCATGGAAATGAAAAATTACAGTAGGCCTACGAGGACAATTCAGTTTCTTGTGATTTTCTAATTTTTTTCAAATTAGTTGGGAGAGCATTTTTTTTCAAGTTTTCAAGAAAAATTGTCCAAGATTTAGTCAAATGTGTTAATCAAAATTATAAATCATTTTAGGTTTCTTCTAATAATAAAGCATGTGTAGGAAACGGTCACGTATAGAAAATAGACTATAATAATTAAAATTAATGAATATTATGATAAATTAATTCAGTTTCTGGTATTTTTGTAATTATTCAAGTTCACTGGGACCTGATTACGTAAACTTGTACATTATTCTTATTTAAGAATATAGATTAGGGAAAAAAGTTCAAGGACTTTTCAAGCACTTAGGAAATAAATGGATAATACGAATTTCAAATAACAGGATTTGCATGGAAATAACTCAATGTTGAAATTTAAAAAATAGCATTTAAAAACGAGTAATAATTTCGCTTAAATATGGACGGAATTAAAAACAAAACTACTGTACGTGTATGTAGTTTCCATTTTTTCAATATACTTATTCTAAATTAAAATACCATTATTTAAAATTACCAAAATATCAATTGCAGTTGTCTCAAATTACTTTCCCTAAATTACGGAAATTTTCAGCAGTGCTTCTGGAGGCTAGTTCGCTAACAAGACGTCAATAATTGAGTTGAAATCGTTGGTTACGGTTTCTGCTTTTGCATTTGCATGGGAAACTACTTAAGCAAGGTCATATTTCGTAACCGAACTGCCCGGGGCCAGAAACACAGACTCGTGTCTAGATTTGGACAAATTGGCGCATCCGTTAACGAGGCCATTTTGCGAAAAAAAAACAAAAGAAAAGATTCGCATGATTTCAGTCCCACACTAATTGGACCAACTTTTTATTCTTTAAATTACCGCCTTTAATTGTTTTTTAATTATTTACCCTTATCACTGGATCAGTATGGTTGCGCTATTTTTGATAAAAAACAATCATCTTTCATAATATTGTGTCAATTCATGCCTCGGTTCGCTGCGGCCATTTTAGCTCATTTTTGTCAATTTATTTTAAAGTTTTTCGCGAAATTTTAACGCTTTTTTGTTTGTCGAGTTTACAACTGTTTACAAATGTCGAGTTTTTACTAACTGACACGATGACGTCACAGTTTTTGTCCGCACTGCTGTTCATGTCAAGATGGCATTTTCTTAGAAATTTATTTGTTTGGACCTGAAGTAAATAATTAAATAAAAAAATGTCCAACCTTGTGTTTGCATTTAAAAATATATATTTGCGAGTTATTTTGAGGCAATGAAACATCAGTTTAATTACAATTTTGATAATGATTTGATAAATTCTAATTATCTGAATTTACTAGCATGTATTGCATTATACTGTCATAAATCATTCGCTAATTGATATTTTGTTAAGTATATTGCATTATATACCTCATTTGCTAAATGTTTCGAATATTTTCTAACATATCGTCATATTTTGCTAATGGCTCATTATATTGCAATAGAAAATAGCTGAATGCTGTCCGACTATACTGCAATATACACGACTGTCATAAATCACGTAAACAAATCGGTATTGTCAGTGGTTAATAATATTGCAAAAGTTCAGTAAATATTATTTAACTAATGGTCATATACAATATATTTATTAAAACTGATTTGCCTCGTTAATTGTCATAACTTAGTAGAATATAAGCAAGGACTATTTATGAAACATTTAATAGGTTATACCACTCCTGATCATTTGCTATAAATGCTACTGAACAAAAACATATAATTTGCCAAAAACACATGTATTTCATTTTGGAAACAGTTAATCATATATCAAATTATACTGCACGTATTAAACGCTATTTCGAAAATACCACATCCAATTGCACCAGATATTATGCTAAATATTTTGCTAACAAATGAATAGCAAAAGATTATTTACCATTGCAACGCAATGACTCATTTGCTTAAGAGTTCAAAAGCACGACTTTAATTACTGGTTTACAGGGTGTCTAACGACAGAGACCACACCCCATTGCACTATTCCCCATTAAGGATTCAAATCATATCGTTTGCTAATCGCCGATTAATTAATATAAGACAGAAATTAAAGTTAAACATTCATCAGCTTCATTGTCATGCAGACGACTTTGGTTTGACCTTGACAAAAATGTCAACGTAGACGTGGGTGGATGGTACCATTCTCCATTACGTTTAATCGGCGATTAAATCGGGTTTGAACGAACTTGATGACGATCATCAGAGCCAGATATGATAGCTTAATCGTAGATTAAACTCAACGCAGCGTATTGTTACAAAAA
Organism: Kryphioiulus occultus; assembly: GCA_034687865.1. Lineage (NCBI taxonomy): Eukaryota > Metazoa > Arthropoda > Diplopoda > Julida > Julidae > Kryphioiulus > Kryphioiulus occultus. The sequence continues at coordinate 13,002 of JAQGAF010004449.1, forward strand.
AATTGATTTTTTTTCTCCACAATTAACTTAACAACAGTGGTCATTTAAACGACCTTAATCAACAATTAATCAGTTATCCAGGTCTAGATTTAATGATGACTTTATGGGGGAGGAGGGGGGTGAACAATGTGTTCCACACCCACCAATTAACCAACTAACTGTCACACTTAACGCTAATCAACCAACTATTTAACTGACCAATAAACCAACTACTGCACAAGTAACATCTTCCACTCATCACGACAATTATTCCTGGTTGCACCATTGTGGGTTAAATGAAAGGTCAGATAACCTACGGTTACCTATAACCAACATAGATATTTAACGCAAGATTATTAAACCTGTAGACAACCTGCAAACTTATGTTTTAATTAACGTAACACTTGCTGAATTTCACATTATCATAGTCATCATATGGAATTGATCTTGGTAATGTCACGGTTTGATGTTTGGTAATCATCATCTAAGAAGTTCATAAATAACCTTATGTAAACAACTTATCTTCATCCAACTCATCATCCATGTTTATAACAAACCTTATAGGTTAACTTTCCCTCATGGATATCCATGGATGGTTAACTGTTAACTTTGTATCTGCAATGCTTTTCCTCTATAGCTAGAATTTTAATTCGGTTTTGGTTAACCTTCATTGGTGCAACCATGCCTTAAACCTCCTTAACTATCGATTATATTTAACGTTAACCTTACTTGCTTCAGTGGATGAACCATTCGTTTGATCAATTTCATCAAAGAAGACGATTAATAAATGTTTAACTGACCAATCAACCGAAATTACCGAATTCATGTATTGCACATGTTACATCTTCAGAGACGACGATCTTCCACCCTTGACTCATCATGACCATTTATAGACCTTAACCTTCGATTAGATGTAATATCGTTCATCGTTTCAGTGGTTTGTTAACCAACCAACTGTCACATCGCCAATCAAATGTTTTAATCGTCGATTAAGTCCATCTCTCAAGAGGAGTTTTCCACTATTGAATCATGACCATTTAACGACCTTAACCTTTGATTGGATTTAACGATGACCTTTCATCGTTTCAGTGGTTTGTTACCCAACTAACCGTCACCATCGCCAATCGAATGTTTAATCGTCGATTAAGTCCATCTCTCAAGAGGAGTTTTCCACTCTTGAATCATGACCATTTAACAACCTTAACCTTTGATTGGATTTAACGATGACCTTTCATCGTTTCAGTGGTTTGTTAACCAGCCAACTGTCACATCGCCAATCAAATGTTTTAATCGTCGATTAAGTCCATCTCTCAAGAGGAGTTTTCCACTCTTGAATCATGACCATTTAACGACCTTAACCTTCGATTAACTTTAACGACGAC
>JAQGAF010004450.1:0-14359 GCA_034687865.1 Kryphioiulus occultus
TAAAGTTGAATTGTCGCCTCCATAAGTAACCAGACTATCAAGCAAAATTATTATCACGACGATTTATTCATTATTCGCAGAGACTTTATGTATACAATTTTTCAATTTTTTATCATGGCAGGGTTGGGAGGGGAACTTACCGTTAACGTAAAACTGTGTTTTGATTTGATGAGCATCGCATTATGAGCTCCCTGATAATCTGAATATGCCTGATCTGATAATCTGATAATCCCTCAAGAATCTGAAATGTGCAATTAATTGCTATGGCATATGTCTTGTATGACTGCTTGTTTAAGAAATTAAATACTGACATGTGCTCGTTCGTCATGCATTGATCTGTTTAGATTGCATATACAATCTTGTATAGTGTATATACACTACAGTACTCGTATGCTGCAAACTTCCGCAGAAATGACTTAAGCACGTCTGTCACCCATGATAATCGAGCGAGTTTCTCTGAATTTTTTGAACGTATATTTTTTGAAGGATGACAAGACTTTTAGATGCCAATGGCAGGGGTCTATAATGCACATTCTATACCGCAAGTTGTCAATGGAGGCCGTAAAGTTGGCTGCTATTCGCGAGAATGTATAATTTAAGATTTTTGACGTTTCTTATGTCTATGCAGTTGGTTGTTTCTCTAATTTATAGCGTACGGTATAGCGCCCTTATCATTTTCGTTCAAAGAACTCAATTTCGAATTGTTTTATGACGCTATCAAGAGCGAGCTCCTTTTATATCGACGAAGTTAGGCCATATACCTCGCCATAAAAATATGCCAGAAGTGATAGCAAGATGATAGCAACCTCCGTTTTGTTTGCAGTTTTGAGTTACGGCCATTGCGCATTTCTTTTGTTGAAAAATAAAAAAAAGAGCTGAGCATCTCGACTCCATCATCTGACCTCCCTCATCTTACTTTTATATTTTTCACCTTGTTTGCATTTTTTCTCCTTCTATCTTCTTCTTCTTCTTTCTCCAATAAAGAGGTTATCCACTTTTCATTTACTCAACTCCATGCCGAAGGCCTAGCTCCTTCCTCATTGTTTGTGCATGCCTTTTCATCCGGATTATGGCTTCTGGAATCATTATGCTAATGAACTTGCAGCTGTCTTGTGGGCAGTATTTTACGCCATGCATTATGTCTGCAATATAAAGAAAAGGACTTTAAACGACTTTGTTAAGTTTGCTAAAGTATCGCAATGGTGTTCGATGCAGAGGTTATGATTTGGAAAAAGGTACTTTAATAAGGAAAATCCATACGATTCTTTATTACATGTACTTTAACAGTTGAATTGGAAAGTAAGAACGTATTTATGTTACCAATACAATTTAACTCAGTACCCTACTGCTTCGGACGTCGTTTATGTACGACCCCCGAGTATGGTGTACACCAGCATCAATTGGATCATAAGGCTGTCCTGAGAATTTCGACGCCTAATAGCATGCAAAAAATAAGAACAGTAATATGGGGACGTTTAAATATTACATGTATGCCTCACTTCGTCGCGATTTTCGAACCTCCCAAGTCATCATTTGCCTGATTTCCAGATATAAATGATGATCAAGTAATTTTCGAATTGAGCAAGCTTTTTATAGAAATTGGATCAGTAATGATGAATTTTAGACCATAAAGTAAACATGAGGTAAATGATAAGAAAAAAAACGCCAAAAATATTTTTTTTTTTGCAAAATTGGTTACCCCCCTCCTCAACTTCCGCCAGCATTACGCTTAAAAACGGTGTTAATACTTGAACGTCCCCTAAGGAACCGAATGAACTTGGAGATCCAAAAACCTGTACATGTACAGATAAATTGACATGACAGGTCCTACCACTCCTTTGCGAATGCCGTTCCCACATTTCGGAAAGTCAGGGAATGTCAGAGAATTGAGATAATTTTTATCAGCCAATTGATTAGTCATAATCTTTATAAAAATTTGAGATCAAATCCATCCTTTTTCGTGTTGCTTTTTTTAAAAAAAAATCTCGTGTATTATTAAAAAGTTGTCCGGGAAATCGACTTGAGAAGTTCGGTGTGAACCTGCAATGCCTTACCGCTCACTTCTAAAACGGCATGCATTGACGATGGTTCCGCTATACACAATACATGTGCCATGGGGGTGCATATTCTATGAAACTATTGTGGTTCGATGAGAAGTGAATGTTGTGCACGTTGTTTTGTTGTTGTTATAATGCAAAATCAGTGTAGCATTCTTATTTCTCATATCCACGTCGTGGCACAGTTGTTTTAGATGGCCCCACCCTAGCTAGGGGGGTGCTGTTGATGACACACTATACTATTGCGAAGAATTTGCTCTGTCAAGTTGTTTGGCATTCTATGGAAGGGGCCACATGGACGCCATTTTATACAGAGTTGCTCTTTGCAGCTGCTAGCAGTCGTCTCAATTCCACAGTGCAAGGGTCGGTGTTGGATCTCAATTGAAGAAAGGCAGTCATGCATTTGCAGGACATTCACTGCATGGCATGCGGCGCTGTTGTTACTCGAGTTTGTGAAATTTGGAAAAACTGGATTGATCGTGGACTATTTTATTGAGGTGTGTAAGGTCCAGCAGACCATAAAAACGTGCGCGAAATGGGAAAAATGATAGAGGGTGGACGATCTTTCAACGGTCAGCCTGTTAGCCATTGGAGTAAAAGCGGACACGGAAGGCGATAAAAAAGTTGGATTCAAATTATAATGAATGAAATGTTCGGCTAACTGGATATTGATAGCCATCGGTAGTCCTATAAACATTTTAATGGTCCGTCATGGAGGTTTTCTCTTTTCTCGCTCAACAATGGCGCATCACCTCGTTTTGTACAGCCGTTCTGTGGCACGTCTTGATTATTGTTTAAATGGGCACACTCGACAATAAAATCTGGCAACGAAACGCACTTTATGGGCTTTTAAGTGATAATGGAATAAAATCGCCGGAGCAAAAAATCGCTCAACAACTTCCTATATTGTTGACGCAATGGGTTGGCTCTGTCAGTGCGCTCTGCTGTACTTCTGCTTAAATTCCTCACCAAAGTTTGAGCACTTGCTCTAATGCGGAAACTTTTTGATCGTTATTGGCCCGATCCAGTCTTTCTTCTTCCGGTAATTTACGGGGAGCTTGCGATGGTTGTTTACAACTTTACGATTTAATCAGGACACAAAGGAACATACTCAGGTTCATGATATACCAACTTCCATAAAGAAGACGCGACATGGAATGTCGCCTTCAACGGTGGAAATGACATTGGATATTCTGGTTTTCAAATCATGCCACTACCATGGATACCATTCGCATGAGTTCATGAGTTCTGAGCCCTATTCCACAAACCTACTGTATGGAGTTGTATTTGATACAAATCATGATACACCAGCTTTCATAAATCAGACTCGACATGGAATGTTTCCTTCAACAGTGGCAATGACATTGGTTATTCTGGTATTCAAATCATGACATTACCATGGATACTATTCACATGAGTTCTGGGCCCTATTCCACGAATGTATGGAGTTGTACTTGATACAACTCATGATACACCAACTTTCATGAAGAAGACTCGTCATGGAATGTCTCCTTCAACAGTGGCAATGACATTGGTTATTCTGGTATTCAAATTATGCCATTACCATGGAAACCATTCGCTTGAGTTCTGGGCCCTATTCCACGAACCTATGGAGTTGTACAAGATACAATTCATGTCATTAATTGTGTGTCTTCAACTGTCTCCTTTAACAGTAGTAATGATATTGTTTATTCTGGTATTCAAATCATGGCTACCATTCACATGAGTTTTGGGCCCTATTCCACAACAGGATGAGTTGTACTTAAGAGGTATGGAGAACAGTGAAACTTCGATTATCCGCCAGGGGTCGGGACCGCAGGTGTGGCGGATATTCGAATAGACGGATAACAGAATTTATAAGCTTATACAGTATGTACCTGTATTTGTTTATTTTTAAATATTGTCAGCTTCAGTTGTTTTAAATATTTATGAGTGCTCGGATAGTCTTGTGTGTCAAATCAATGATGCTGAGTGTGGGGAAATTAATAGAATATAATAGAATATAGGCAACCTTTTTTCATCAAAAGACTGTAAGATATCGAAGTAATCAAGCATCTGTAGCTATATGTACACGTATCTGAATTATTCATGCAATTTACGAGGGGCTGCTTTGGCAAGTTTGGTATGACTCGAAATTAAATTGTTTGACTCGCCAATTATAACCAGTAGGTGTGTTTCGAAAATGATTTTGTAAAGCAGTTTCTTTACTGATATTCTCATGGGCAGATTTCTTAATAATACTCACGGATTTCGCTTAGGGAAAGACATTAAACATGTGGTGCAGTGCCGTACGCAGGATTTTATTTCGGGGGGTGCTGAACCACATCTCCTATGAAAAATTTCGGAATTCTTTTTGTGTAGAGAAAATTACTACCAAAAAGTGAAAATGTCGGGAGGGGCTGCAGCTCCCTCAGATCCCCCCCCCCCCTTCATTGGGTACGGCACTGATGTGGTGTATTTTTTCGAATACTTCCCATGTACCATCGAATGGCAAAATTTCCAATTTCTTCCCAGGCTGTTTTAAAATAATAATGATGCAGAAATAAAATTGCAATAATTTTGTCTCGAATGATTTAGTAGCAAAGTGAGCCTTAAGGAGGGGTGCAACCGCGCAAGAAGGGGGCATGGCAGGTGCAACGGATGGCCAAGCAGAAGACAGATTTAAAGTACTTAAAAATGGCCGTTAACCTTTTGATTGTGGCCTCGCATCACGTCGTGAATACAAATGGCCACCAAGCCACGAGCCAAATTTACAAAAAAAAAATATTAAAAAAAAACCAACGAATGTCTCGTCTCTCGAAGTAAAAGCATTATCATTTTTGAGGAGTATGCTTAAATATATCACTCAAAGCAGAGCCAGGCCTTTGGAGACGACGAGCTAGAACATTTAAATGACCGGTTTTGGGTCTGCATTAAAACCCATGGCGATGAATCCTTTTACCAAAAGCATTTATGTTTGAGAAGTGGGTTCGTCAATTATTTTTTCCCATTTTTTCATTCATTTATGCTAAGGCGAAATGCGTGTGGCCAAATTACCCTAACCATGACAGATTTCGTTTTTCTGCTTCTGTATTTGGACGCACACAACAGAATTTATGCCAGACAATGGTTGCCAAGTTCCTCCTGTGCAATTAAAATATGCAAAGATGACTTACGTTGTAGGCGACATATCTACGGATATTGAATTTGAGAAAGCCTGTGTTTCATAGGTTTGTTTGACCCCCTGACCCCATGTCGAATCTTGCAAAGAGGAACGCCCATATGTATTTAGTGGGCGTTATAAACCCATTAGCCATGGACCTTAATCGCGTCATTCTGATTGGCGTTCCCACAATGCCGACTGAGGTTATGTTTGTATTCCTCGAAAAAAAATGGCCGAAATGGTACCAATTTCATGAGCTTCGTGACAGATTTCATCCACACTTACCTGCTACATTGTACATGTAGCTTCGAGACTCGCCCCTGAAGCAACAACATCGAACAATGATGGGAGAGCTATTAGAACTTTGATTTATTTGGCCATCATGATTGACATAATGCACTGGGTCGATATAAAAACAGATCTACCCCAAATTATTGAATGGAAACCTAGCTGCCCTAAAACATTGGTAAAAACGTTGCGACAATTCCTTCAATGATGAAAACACTTGCTTCAGATGCATATGGCTGTATTAATTTGTTGGTTTTTACCCTCAATTCATTCACGCCCCATCTTGAAATTAACTAGTACAAGTTTTGAACATTGAATTTGATGGATTTACCATCAAAAACCGATGGCAATTTAGTTGTAGTCACATTCAGAAGAACCCCCGGAATATCAATTTGCTAATTGCTACCAGAATATCATAAATGTTACACTTTTACCAAACTTTCAAGCAGTTCTTTCCAAATTAAACTCGAAATTCCAGTTGACGATCTGGGCTCGGTTCCATAAACGTGTGCAAAGTATTAGTGTACAAGTTATAAATGCATGGGCTAGACAAATCTGGTCTTGTAGTGTTATCTTGATTGTGGTTTGATGTCGAACATTATGTAACTACTAGTAACTCTTGTAATTCGATTAAATACACTTGTAAATTATAAACACATTTGATGAGCTTTGATAAGCATTATACGTTAATCCACACTTTCAACATAGTCTGACTTGAACGACAAAAGTTGAAAAGCGAGCGTGGTTTAACGTACACTGTATAATGCATGTGAATGGCTAAGTACAGCTCACGTTCTGAAAAAAATGTGCTCTTGTCTCATGTTGCGCAAAGAAAATCTACAGAAGTGTGGATTTAAGGCACAAAAATAATTAAACCTAAATGAAGTTTATTTTTTAAGTTACTAGCTATCTTAATCCAACCATTTTTTCCCCAATTATCAGCTTTTGCAACTACACTCCTCAATTATCTTAACACAACGCAGTTAAGACATCGTAAGTGGTCTTTATGGAAAGGTTTCAGTGTGTTAAGGAACTGTTAAATCGTGCTTCGGACATCATTTATGCACGTCCCCAGTGTAATGAAATTACATAAATACAGTAGGTCCACCAGATTTTCGCACCCCATGGCCTAATTGCTGGACAGCATCTGTTATTGTTACCATCACCACCCCAAAATCTCTGGTCTGCCCTCTGCAGGCAGTGGAGGAAAGTAATGTAGGAAACCGATATGGTTGTCCACGTCGTGTTTGCACGCTATCTGATGTGTAAAGCGTAAAATATGCCGCTTGATTTGATCTTCAGTGCGACCGAGATACGGTTTTAGGACAGCGGTTGACCGGCAGGAGATGTCGCCACCTACACGTCCACCTCCACGCGCTATTTGCCTATCATCGCATAAAGCTGACCTTTTGTTTTATCAAGAAGTTCACCCACTCCATCGTCTTATTTGTGCAGGGGGTTGCAGGGTCAATTGCGACGACCCCACCGCTGGGTACACAATTTGAACCGTCATTAAAGACGAGACTGTTGACCACCTTCGCACCTTAGCCTGGGGCCAAACGTGGGTCGCCAGACTGTGCATGGGCCCAGCCCCACCATCGCATTTTTTTTCTGTAACCCACCTTCACCCCTCATTTCGACAGTGTGGGTAGTGTTAGGCAGACAACCAGCTTGAATGCATTGTTGGCCAGGTAACAAAAGGAGTTTCATGTGCTCAAGAATTGGGCATGCTGGGGCGGGTAACACACCAGAGGCCAATAACATTGTAGGAAAAAATTTCTGGTTGGATATACAGGTACTTCGTCCCTAACTCGAGGCAATTATGGCGCTACAATCAAGAATTTGGACCCCACTTCCTACCGTCCTTATCCCCAAATATTAATGGCTTAATCGATGCAAGAGTTTTCGGTATTTTGTTTCAATGAACATTTGCCAGACATGCAAACAAATTCGGCTAAAGAAATTAAATCCTCGTTTTCCAGTGTGTGTATAAGCCGTTCCACAGGGGTCAAAAACTTGCCATTCCCAGAAAAAAACTTGGAAACTCGTTTTGTGTTTATCCAGGCATATTGAGAAAAGTCGAAATAACTACGGTGTCCCCTCCCCCCTTCAGTACATGTTCCACCATTAGCGACTCTTGTTGTTTATGATGTTTCCTGTAAATCGAAGTAGTTTTTTGGAGTTGCAAAAAAAGGTCAAAATAAAAAAAAAACAGAAAAAAACGCATTTTAATAATTAAATGAAAGCGTGACACACTTGCAATAACCAGTTGGGGAAAGGGGAAAGAAAACCGAATGAAAATGTACCAGAAAGAGGGCGCCACAGGAACAACGCAGGGCCTCTAAACGTAGCAAAGACAAATGTATTTTTTAAGAAACAAACTTTGCAAGAAAACTTACATTATAAATCGTTTTTCTCGAAAATTAATTACAAAACGTGTCGACTTAAGAGTGAACTTTCACTCTATCGGCATTGTAGAGCCGATTCACTACTTGACAATTGCTGCAGAACAATATACATGTACATGTAGTTCCCCTGAGAATGTGGCTAGATTCTTCAGGTTATCAAATAGTCTTATTATATTACAAATAGAAAGTAAGGTATAAATGCATCACATTTTTTTAAAAAATCACCTGTGGTACATATCAGATAAAAAATTAAAGATGACGTATTGATAGACTCGTATATAAACAAGTGATGAGGTTCAAAACGTCCACCAGAGGGCAGAATGAAAAGCCCATTCTTAACTTGACACGTACTATAGTAGCATTTTACACATTCCAGGGGCCAAATTTTGGACTTTCACAACCTGAGAAAAACACAACGTTGTGAAAAACCAATATTTGGCCCCAGGAATGAGTAAAAAGCTGCTATAGTACGTGTCAATTAAAGAAAGTCCAAAATTTTGCTCCTGGAGGCATAAATGGGCCATAAAAATGGCCAAAAATGTCCGTCATAATGCCCCTGACACGTGTCTTCATATATCAGAAGTGGCGTAAACTTCTTTTGATGATCGTCGTTAAATTCAGTTGATTCACACGCTATGGTTCAAATTGCCCAAAACAGCTTTCGACGGTTTTGACCTATGACCGAAAAACAGTGAATCAGTTTCTGACGGAGTCTCCAAGTTTCAGTCACCACCCACTCGTCGATTCGACGATTTCGGCGTGAGTCTGCATGTCCGACAGGTGCGGCTGAGGGCATTTGAGCATTTTGCCCATTTTCAATTAAACCTGCTCCTCGTTAATTTATGACCTTTGAGTCGTACCCTACCTCAACCTGCCTCAGTACTTCTACCTGCCTACCTGGAAGGGGTGACCGAAAAAAAAGTACTAGCGAGGCGGGGACGTTGACGCCGCTCGTTAACGAAGTACAAATCGAAAGATTTCTTCAAATTCATTTCAAGGTTTTGCCCATCCCCAAAACCCAAAATCCCTCTTCATATGTTCCTTTCACTGCTGATTTCGAGTCTACCTTCAGCCTATATTTGTCCTCTGTGAACTCTTATAGGTGCCCTATTTACTGTTTTTTTCCCCACCCACCAACCACCCCTCTTCGTCTCCTGTCAATGGATTCGCCCGAATTCGAAGCTCGTGAGCCGAGGAATAGAACACACTGCTTCAGTTGGTGAGCAGCCAGCGAAGGCGAAGGTTCGCTACTCAGTCGTCCGCTATACTTCATTCTCGACGACTGGATTACTTTTGTTCGTCGACCATCATTCATTTTCGCCATCAAGGGCCCGAACGCCATTTTCGGCGTCATGGATGTGACCTTTTAACTTCGACCTTTCAACTTCAACTTGGAGGCATGTGATGCGTGGGCCAGCGTTGTTAGGCCTATTGCCGGCTTTTGGGAGCCACCAAAAATGATCCCGAATCGCTCCTGAAACAGACCTTGAAGAGAGGTTGGAGTGCTTTGGATTTGTGCCCCGAAAACTGCGACAACTTGACCGTGGATATTAATTCAGAGGAAAACTTTAGGGTCGACATTCCTGCACCCTTAGGTAAGAATTCTCCAAAAAATTACTGAATTGCCGAATTCTGCGGTGACGGACAACACGTGCTGTTGTTCTTTCTTCGTGCTTCACCCCCGCAAAAAAAACGCCTTGTTTGTTAGTTGTTTTTTGCCGGTCTGATGTTGAACGACTGTTTGCAGTCTGGTTATCTCTAGGGAATGGGAACGCGCTCAAACTTTGACCTCTTGAGTTATTCAACTTTGGTTATACCGTGTAAACCGACGCGTTGTGATGCACCGTTTCGAGGCTTATACGATTTGTTTCCCTACTGGTCTAGATCACAGCGCCAGTAACAAAAGTAAAGTTGGCAATGTTCATGTAAAATAAAATACCTGCTGACAGGTGAAATGAATGGGCGAAAGTACCGTAAGAAATGCCACTGGTTCTATAAGCGTTCACTAACTTGTAAACTTGGCTTATTGAGGACATGCCGAAGTAAAATCTAGTTTTACAAACTAGGTAATGGCAACGGTATACCCCGGTAATGTAAAACCAGATAGAATTATTTGGTAATATCCATGTTTCAGGAACATAGTATCGTTTTCTGCAGTGGTTTTGCAGTGTCAGACTGCTTAGACTATGCGAGTATACGTACTGGTAACACTAGAAAACGTTACCGTGTTCCTGGAACACGGTAAATATTACCGAGTTTTAATCCCGTTTTTCATGACCAATTGGGTAAGTCATAACGGTTTTCGAAGTACGTGTATGTCTTCAGAATTCTGTAGACACGACCTTGACAAGCGTTCGTTAATAGAGGGAGGATAAAGACAGAAAATAGAGATGTGATTCGTGGTGGGGTGAAACTATCTTCATCACAAATCCTCTGAAATAACTTCTGGCGAATATCGTGCTGTTTACTGTTTCTGTTCTCATGGACTAGCTGGAGAAGGGGGGATTTCATGACTGCAAGTAATTGAATACAGTTCGGCAATTTCTGGGAATGATTGAAATTCTCAAATTCAGGTTAAGAGGTGGTCCATGAAAGAGGTCACGTACTTTTGGTATTTTAAATATTTTTCAATCCTCCTCGGTCATGAATAAATTTTTACACCCAAAGTCGGACTTCCCCATTGCCCATCCTTGTATCCAATATCGATGTTTTCGCGTTCTTATCACCCTCAAAACAAACATGTCTGACACTACGCAAGTTGGTGTGAAAGTTTAAAAGAGAGCAGGGAGCACCAGACTGTATGACGTCACAAGTTTCGCTAATCTCCTTCTATTGCTGTCTCTTTTGCTTGATGTCATTAAATTTTGTAGAGCTGTGGCTCCTGTCCATATTAGGGGGCCATAAATAATTGACCGTCGTGCCCTTTAACATAACATTTGACCATTTCCCCGAAATTGTCAAGCTCATTGTCTGAATTTGTAGGTTCACGCGTTCGTGGGCGTGAAACGTTTCTATTCACGTGACGATGTTCCATTCACGCGATTTTGCTCTAAATACGCACGTGATTCTGTGATTCTGGTTCCCTTATTCCATTTTTATTGGTAATCAAGTAGGCTACATGTACATGTTATTTAGTTTGAAAATGTTAATTTAAGCTATGTACATGGGCTTTTTGTAAATTTAAGACGAGTTGAGCTACGTAGGCCTATAGTACTACTGTACGTGTAGTAGTTTAATGCGCTTTTGTCAGATTATATATTTCCAAAATGCACACGCTCTAGGAAGTGGACAAGGAGGGGTGGGGACGTGAGGGTCCATGGTCGAAATTGGTTTGATAGTTTCCTAGAAAATAGGTGTGATTGACCCTCAGTAATGGTTATTTAATCCATCGCTGACGGGCTCAAAGCTAGGCTGAGTTACATTTATAATCAGACTGGACCCAGTTCTAATTGCACAGTAATTTACGATCACACCGACAAGGGACAGGGTTCCTACAGGACCTGGCAAAGTCAGGAAATTTGTTACTAACTGGGAAACCTGGGAAGTCAGGGGATTTCCTCACTTTGAATTATAATTTCAATCCAGGAGATATTTCAACTATCAATTATGGCGTTCTAAGCTCTCCGAATTAAAAAAATTACATTCCTAGATAGGGTTACTTTGATGTTGTGCAATTTAATGCATTTATTAGCCTACATGTATGCAGGTTCAAAATTATTACTTTAGTCAGTGATATAACAGTAGAAATTTGGATCTCGATCAGTTAAATTACTATCTTTTATAACCTACACCGATCTCAAGTGAGATGTTCATCAGTGGTATGTTGAATATAATCATTATTTAAATTCAAGAGAGGGTTCTTTGACTTCATATTGGGCGATGAGCTAGCCTTAGTTTAAAAGTGAGGAGAAAATATATTTATCCCCTGGAAAACCTTGGAAAGTCAGGGGATTTTATGTTCCTGAAGCTGGGGGAGCCCTTGTTGGGGGCGCTGTACGAGTGTCCAACTTGGACCAGCAATGTATTGAAGACGAGATCTGTGCATGACAACTCGCCTGATTGCATGAACCTAACAGTCGATTTCCAGGTCGAGTTTTTTTCTGGTCACACGAAATACAAATAAGGAAGTGCGCCGAAAACGTTGTCGTCGGTGTCTAATTGGGGTTTTACAATGCCTACATTGCCGAGCCTATAATTTCACCCACTTTCCTCCCCCCCAAACACATTAAGCTCTCGCACGTATAGACAGACCTTGATGCAAAACTTTGTCTTAATTGCAAAATGCGCTACTGTTTGGATATTAAACTGGCGACGGATCCGACATTTACACATTTTCCCTCGACGAAACCCCTGTCCAAACAACGATGGTTCATTTGCTAAGTGCTGCTCCTTTGTTTTTTTCTCCATCTTCTAGGCCTACGTACCAGATCGCACTTGGAACGAAGTGCATGGGAAACGGGAGCCTGTTGACTCTTGACACTGCCAGGGCCGCAGGTTTCACGAATTTTCCGATAATTGGCCGGGATTCATCGAAGAAAAACTAAGGTAAAAATAACGTCTCCTAAAAAGACATTCTGGTTTCTTGTCCTTTTTCTGTGCATAAATTAATGGCGAAGGTGTGTGAAGTACTGTAGGCTTTTCTCAGAGGCGGCCAAACCTCCATGGTGTCCTAGTTTTAAATGTGTAGGAAAATGGCAGCGTGTAAATAAAGAGGTGTATATCAGAGAAGCCTACACAATTGATCATTCTCGGTGATATGGCGTAAAAACTGGTGCCCAAAATAGCTCCACGTGGAAGATGCCCTCGCCTAAGTGCTAGCTGCACTCTACTCTCTGATGATAAACACTGCCAGTGGGCATGCACAAAAGCTGCTTTCCACGCAAATTAGACAGACCTGGGCTTATCGGCGAGTTAAAACCCGATAAATTCAATCTTGTTAGGCGCTCGATCCTTCGCCGAGCTTTAAAATTCGACACGACTACGACACCGTATATGGCTTCGGATGGTTTGCGCATCTTCATTACGCACTGATGGGACAGGTTTTCGGAATAGGAAAAACGAGGCTCGTCGTCTGGCAGCACAGCGATTTCGGAAGCAAGATGGCGGCAAAATCTACGGAATTTGAGTCGTCACGTGACTACTAAACGAATCAAAGCTCAAATATTCCAGCCTTGATTCGTTGAGTAGTCACATGTCGATGCGCTAGGAGGTGGCGGACGTGGTCACCATGGCAACCGTGGAACGTGAAATTCCATATCTTTATCTACATGTATGGTAATTCCATTTCATCTAACATTCCATCATGTATCTCAAGTGAAGTAAGATGACCATTCGCAGGAAATTATTGTATTGACATTTCGAATACCGACATTTTTTGCTGTAACACTTTGAGCGTACATGTTCATATACAGTGTATATACCACGGAAACGTTGCTGGCTTGCCTATTTTTAGAGGGTGATGCGAGCAGTTATCTTTCTAAAAACATTTCTAGCAGACTAGCGAATAATGCCCTGATGCCATCCTGTAGTATAGGACGGACAGGACCGCTATTGAAACGAAATTAAAATTAACGTGGCCAGAGGAATACCCAGCACCTACTATACCACAGAAAAACGCGGTAATTAGAAAACTTGATTGATAAACGTGGTTACCTGCCTCGTTGGTAATTAAGTGAACAAACTGCTTTTTTTTCTTCAGTGGGTTGTGGGTATACGTAATTGCAACACTGTTTTAATATTACTTAGTTTTAATCTCGTTTTCCATTACCAATTCGTCATTATCTAGTTTGTAAAGCCAAAGGCTCAGTTTTGAAATATTCAGTGGCACTGACAACAGTAGTTGTACATATATAGTGGATCACTAACGGAGTAATTTCTCGTCAAATTATCCGGGTGGTTTTCACTAAAAGCTTATCTGGGGTTTGGCGAGACTGATGGGTGTGTCGTATTGCATTTAAAATATGCTAACTACATATGTGTGCCTTGACGACAAGGGCATATTTCCGCAATGCTTTATTAGGATCAATAGGCCGTACTCTACCCATGTAACGAGTTATCGTCAGTGCTAATCTGTACTCGTTGTTAACATAGAATTGATAATGCAAATCTATACATGTATACTCATAAATCACATTAGTTCGTTTTTCCATCTTTAATAAGATGACTAACTCCCATAGGATTTCCCAAAACTGCAGACATGAACCCTCGAGATAATCCTTCATGTTCATGTCTGTGTGCACATGTATTACTGTGAGCAAACTGCCCGATAAGGGACGATAATGTCTCTTTTGCTTTAATAGAGTTTGCGCTAACGTAAAATGTGGACGTGACGCCAATCTTTTTTAGCATGGCTGATGAATGGGAGCAAATCACGTGACGTTATCCACTTGCGCGTTCACGGTCAAAAACGGCATTTTCGACGTGAAAATGAGCAAACTCACGTTCATGCATTTTACCAGCAATAT
>JAQGAF010004451.1:0-14359 GCA_034687865.1 Kryphioiulus occultus
AATCAGTATGGATACTGACATTACTATGATGACGATGTTACTACGCATACATGCACTTACTTAATCAGTATAGTGATGGTTACTTATGTCACTACAGTCCATACTGTACTAATACCACTAATACTAATACTGTATACTACTCTACAGTGTTAAGTAGTGATATATACTGGTATCACTAAAGTATCACTAGTTTCCAGTATTGTCAGTACTAGCATAGTGATATCAGCTGTTGCAACTGAAAAGGTAGATAGTGATTTTAAATGTTTAAATAATTTCCCGAACTTTGTGCACATGTACTGGTCACACTAATTCTCGCAAGTATAACTCGTACTGATATCAGTAATACTTATACTAATATCACCATATATCAGTAAATATATACTGATGTCAATATGAATTTTATACTGATCCATACTAATCTTTCCACCAGGGTAACCCTGTGTACAGTGTGCTCCAGAAGTCGACATCCAGTGCTATTCAATAATAGCAATATCCAAATAATTTCAACATTCCTAAACTCTTTTTCGGCCTCATGTGAGATTTTGATCTGTAACAACTGAGCTTGGTGCTGTCCAGTAATCCCAATACCCAAAAAAAACTCAGCTTAGTAAAGCCTTCCTCGCCAAGGGGTTGGCAACTTGTGAAGTTCGGGCGTACATGTTGCTTTAAAGTCACTCTGAAGTCATTGAAGTCCAACTGATATCCCACTGAAGGCATTACTTCAAATCGCACTAAAGTATTGTAACCTTGTTGTAACCGTCACCATAACTGTCGCGTGCACTATAAACGCCTCTATAACCGTCATGGTGACTACACCGTCACTGTAACGGTTACGGTAATCGCGCTGTCACCGTCACCTTAACTCCAACGTGACGTCACGTTGTCCATCATAGCTAAATAATGACTTCATTGTTTTTGGCCAATCCGCCTCACTTCTGTCCCTGTGTGTTATAATTTGTTTACACCCTTGATGATCCCCACAGAAGGTAACACTCGAACGTCCCCACTACAGAATTTCTACTATATATGACTTCCATGACACCATTGAAGTCCCACTGAAGTCCGTAAGTCTGCAGTCAGGTGTACACGATTTTGAAGTTGCCAACCCCTTGTTTCTCGCACTGTTATGGGCACCACCCTTTTATCTTTGTTAATCTTTCATTTGAAACTCTTGCTACTGATTCTCAAATCCCCCATGATGCTTCTTAATCACTTTTATCTCTGCCAATGACCATTAAACCCTTCATTTACCCCCACTTGATGCACTAACTTTCTCGTGTCTCTGATTCATAACCCACTCATTTGGTGGTTTTCATACCCCTTTTTGCCTTCCCCTTCTAGTTCTCATCTTAGCCACCTTATCGTAAGCCATTTACATGTAGGTATTTTTGTCCCCCTTCTTTCTTCCCTCTGCTGACCACGCCCAGCTATGTTTGACGCCTTTAAGCCCCTCCTCTCCTCCCGTGGCTTTTGTTTGCAACCTCACTTGCATACCCCCAGTTTGGAGGGATTAACATCCAACCTTGCCTTCTTTACCCCCTGGAAATCTGTTGCAGTTCTTTTGTTTATTTTGATCCCCTTGTTTCTTCCCTCTCCTGACCACGCCCTCTTCTGTGATTGACTCATTAAGCCCCTCCTCCCCTAGCTTGGTGGGGTTATCCCCCAACATTCCCCTATTTACCCCCTCAAAGTCTCTTGTACAGTTCTTTGTTTTTTATCCCCTTCTTTCTACCCTCTGCTCTCCTCTACTCCCTCCTCCCCTTGGTGGGGTTATCCCTCAACATTCCCCTCTTTTTCTACCCTCTCCTGGCTCCTCCCTCTTCTGAGTTGAACTCCTTTAAGCCCCTCCTCACCTGCCTCTCTCTTGCTCACCCCAGCTACTCCGAACTCGCTATTATCCCCCAACTTTCCCCTCTTTACCCCTTGAAGTTTCACCTCAAATATCCTTTCTTCACCCCTAGGTTCTCTACCCCCCATGGTTTCTCACCCCAAAAACTCCTTCTTTACTCAACTTGGTACTTCTTCAACTCCCCCTCTTCTATCTCTGGTTGCCAAGCCAAACATCTGCGTTTTAACCCCCACCTTGATTCATCACCCCCTTTGCATTTTCAACCCCTCACCCACCGTGGTAGGGGGTGGTGGGTGCGATCTGGCGTATCTTATCGCCCGTCCATGCGTGGTGAGGCTGGCATGTCCGCCGATTAATTTTGGGATGCGTTCTGGTGACTCCCATTCTTCACCCCCTCCCACCCTTACCCCATTTTCAACCCCTTTTTTGCCTCCTCCCCCCATTTGCCAGGTGGCTCACAAGGTCGTGTCGTGAAAAGGCAAGGTCGTTTCGCACGCTTCACGTCCTCTTGCTGTTTGTGGCAACGCTCGGGGTGAAATGGGGATGAAAGGGGGTGAAGGGGTTCGGAAAGGCTGAGAAAAACCGCTCACGTAAGCCACACGTTTCTTATTTTCACGATGGAGAAAGGAGTCGACTGTTGAAGGTGCATTCATGAAGTGGTTATGCACCGGGGTCACCCCTGAACAGGAAGGTCAAACGAGGTCGTGATGGACTTTGACGAGAACATGGCAGCCATATAACGATGAGCTGGCCCATATTTTGATTAAAAATAGTTTGGGGGGCATGGAAACCCCTGATGTGCATCAATAGTATGTGATGTTCAATTTGGGCAATTTGGGCATCGACTTACTGACTTTTTATGATGACTTATAGCCAGAATATTCATTTAGGCAAAAGGAAAAGTTTTTTGTTGTGTTACACTAAACTAGAAACCTGTAAGGTGGCGTGAGGGGAGGGATGAGTCACCCAAGAAGCAGCTCTGTTGAGTTCCAGGAATGTGGAGCACTTAAGCGATGCGTTCAACCGACAGGGAGCAACCCCCGTCTCACGCATGACGTGATTCACCGAGATCCACCATGGATTCAAATTTTATCAGTCACTAGAAATTTCAATTTTTTCGAGATTTTGTCCCAAATAACTGGCATTCTCCAAATTGCAGAGAAGTGCAAATGACTGAGATTCATTCGATGCACACAGATTCGCTAGGATGCTACACTCCAGTGAATCTTTGTGAACATTGTGTGAATCTCAGCTATTTGTCAGTAATACGTACACTGTTAGTGAGAAAAGAACAATTGGAGGTGTAGCAGTTTCTCCTGAAGAGGCATGGCACCAAATTCACTCCAATAAGTTTACAACCTTTGTTTGATTTTGATGATTAGCTCAAGGGAACTAGGAAGAGCCTTTCGATTAGTCGTTCAGGGTGCCTACGCGTCATGGAAAAGTCATGAAATGAAATTCAGGTCATGTGAGTCATGGAAAAGTCACGGAATTTACATTAGGGCGGTGGACTTTTTGCCTTTGATGGATTCACAAAATAAAAATTTCAGATATAATTCTTCATTTGCACCACATTCCAGCTTTGCATCACATGGGTAGGGGATGTGGCTGAAAATCCCAATTTTGTGAGAACACAAATTCAGACTAACAATGGTTCATATTCTTTGGATAACAAAAACGAACGAAAAGTCGGGGAAATTGAAACTGCCTGGAAATGTCAGGGAGAATTGATTTACTTTGAAAAAGTCAGGGAAATTAAACAAATCAATAAGATTTTACATCGTGGAAATTTGTGTTCCATCTCCTGTTTATATAGCATTCCTTACATTGACATGTCATATTTTTTCCATTTTTAGTGTTCAGGGTGGTCAGGGAAATCTGTTTTAAAACCTGTAAGGGTCAGGAAAATCGGTTAAAACCTGTAAGGGTCAGGAAAATCTGTTAAAACCTGGAAAAGTCAGGGAAGTTAAAATTGCCATATTTGGGAAACCCTGCAAATCGATGGATATGACATACGGAATATGCCCTGCTCCAAATGTATCAAAAAGTTTATATTTCGACCATACTTGGATGACACCTGTCCTAGATGTCAAATTTTCTTTTTTGCTTATTTGACTTTTTTTTCTGTAATTTGTCTTTTTTCTGTTTCCTTACATAACCTATAAACAAATCTAAAAACGCAATGTGTTTATTCTGTCGTCTCGGGAGGCAGGCAAACACTGCCAGCCTTCGAGCCGTTAGGAGAAGCCCACATTCTCGAAGTGTATTTACTAGAGCAGGCAGCAGCAGGGCATATTCCGAAGTACAACCCAATCAATGTTATTATTGTGCAGCTTTCTGTGTTTTCCATTGAGCTTCAACTCGCTTGAAAGGAAAAATTGGAGGAATACTCGAACACGACCAATTTTCTTGTTATTTTCGTTCTCCTTCGCTGGACTCTTCCAGGCGCTCTTGCATTAAAATGATGAAATACATTACCCAGTAAATGTCCATTAAACGCAGGCACAAATATTCCAGATATTTTGTTTTGCTTCTCCTGAACTCATTTCTCCCCCACGCTGATGTGGTCCGGTAACCACTGCTGGTCAGACTCGGTTAGGTTTCAGTGTTAACGTTTCTGCTGCACGTAAATCTTCCAAAACTGAGTTGAAAAATTTCTCCTTTCGGATGTTCACTATAGGAATTTCACTAGAACCTCCAAAGTTGACCACCTCCCAATGTTGACCACATTTCAACTGATCGGACGGTCACCGCATTAACTCAATAGAAGGTGATCTCTACATGTTGACCACCTGCACCTTTGTATGTTGTATGTTGACCACAATAGTAATTTTACTGTGTGTTGAATTTCTTGTATGCTTGCAAAACTTATGCTGTACACACCTGAACAGTAACTGTCTCTACAGATGTACAAGAGTTCATTTTGAACCCCTACTGAACTGTACGTGTAATTGCTGGATAAACTTGCAATACTGGTACTGAATTATGAACATTTTAATAAGAGTATTCATGCATATATGATGAATGATTACTCTAAAATGTAAGTACATGCATGCAGTTCACGGGAATCAAAATCCTGCGTCAGTACAAGCCTGTTTCTATAAGTTGACCACCTCCTTATGTTGACCAGTTTGCGACTGCCCCCTGGGTGGTCAACGTACAGAGGTTTTACTGTAGCTGGAATCTGGAGATGCACTTAGCAATCAGTAACATTCATTTTCAATCCCCCATTGCTTCGTTTAAATCCTCACTTCTGGGGGTCGTGACCTTTTCTGGAAAAGTGAAAACAATGGAATTTGCTCTCCAAACCCTATACGAGTGCACTTTACCTTTCCTTACCCTCACTTTCTCCTTTGTAAAGAGTGAAATTTAAGGTTAAGGGCCAAATGCTATTCTCGTCAAAGAGATCAGAAAGAGTCATTGACTCACATGTGCTTCACGTATTATGGATGCAGTTCCGCTCTCCTGCACCCTCGCAAAACAAAATACTTTTTCGTAATTTTTAATAAAAAAAAATTGCTCGCCTTGCTGACCGCCTCCTCCACTTTCTTCCTCGTCCTCGCCGCTTGACCGCTCCGCTGACCAGGCGTGGGTGGCAGCGTAATGCCAATGACCAAAGGCTATCAGGTAGTTAAGTGGCCGTCACGATGGTTACCCAAATTCCTCTCGCATTTTAGCCAAGAATTCCGTGATCATCATGCGTTCACATCCGATTAAAGGTTTTTGAAAGTTCGGATTTTCCAGAATTTTTTCAGTTTTTCACAACGTGGTCTACATTTGAATGGGCGCCATCTTTTTTTTCGGGGTTCTGGTGCAGTCATAATGAACGGTGTTAATTAATACGAGCAACTAATGACGTGTTTGTGTGAAATAAGTTCCTGTTACGTAAACCTACAAATATGGGGTTGGTAGCGAGAGCCACTCCCATGAGTGGTCGTTATAGCCAGGTTTTATACTATGGCACTCCAACTTGGATGTATTTTATGGACGTCCCTCTCATTCTTTGGGACTGACTGTCGATGGTGTAGTTTTTCATATCATTCAAATCATTATGACTTTTATGGGATAAAATTCATCATATGTAGTTTTCAAAAAAAGGAGCTCAATTTCTGCATTTTTGGTCAATGGTTACGTCATAATTGAGGGGTTTGAAATTTGCGAAGAAATAATAATAATAATAATAATTGAAAGTATATTACTCTTAATTAAGGTCGATCATGTTACTCAATGAAGATTCTTCATCTTTTATCTAATTTTCAGAAAAAGTTTGCTCAGTTTCTAAAATTTGTTGGTATGATTACGTCTTCTCACATCCAACCATGGACGTCGTTTATGCACGACCCTTTTGGTTTCCTTTCTTATCATTTTTTCACCATCCTCTCACTGTTGTCCTCCACCTCACCTCACCTCACCTCACCCTTTTCCTCTCCCACCATGGACGTCGTTTATGCACGACCCTTCTATTTTCCTCTCTTATCACTTTGTCACCATCCTCTCACATTCGTCCTCCACCTCACCATTTCCCTTTCCCACCCATGGATGTCATTTCTTTTCCTTTTCTTACCACTTTTTCACCTTCCTTTCACTTTCTTCCTCCACACCACCTCACCCTTTTCCTTGCCCCACCCACCCCGCTCCTCGCGTGCTCGCAGCTGAAGTTCAGCCCATCCAGTTTTCACCCCCTCCCAGTTCCTCTTTTACCCCTTTTTATTTTTCACCCTTTTCCCCTCCTCGCCTCTGAGGGTTTCAGAAGCACTTTCTCTGCCCCTGACCCCGCCCCCTCGGGGTGGGCCAATGGGGTGGCGAGTCCTCCAGGAATGGAATTGTCCACGGAGAAGAAGAGCTGCTTATGGGGGCACGGGGGCTATTGTACCCGGCTCACCACGGGGTTGAGGGTGAGGGGACGGGCGCCATCTTCCCAGATGTACAGTTCTTGACCCGATGCCTCGATTTCTGGCGGGTTTTTTTGTGCGCCAACCTCCTTCTTCTTCATCTCATTCTTCGTCTTCTTTGCAACAGAAATCTTTTCATCTCCATCAGAGCTCAGCTCTTTTCTCTGCCCAGCGTGCTTTTTTCGCACTTTCACATTCCTGGTCGCTGAGTAGCGGTCTGGTGCCACGCTCACCCCTGCATGGGAAAACCTCCTCACTCAATCGACGTTATCTCAAGAACGGTTTGAGAATTTGGGTTCTGAGCAGAGAACAAAAAGTGATTCAAACGCTGTTTTTCGGGTTGTAAACTTCAGTGGCTTCAACTAAAATACATGTAGTCTCGAATCATTTCGGTCATTCCAATCCACTTATGGAAATCAAGTCTGCAGTCAGGTGTACACGATTTTGAAGAGTTGCCAACCCCTTATGTGATCAGATACACCTGTGGTTATGACTGTTGTGAACGTGCCCATTGAGCTTTAGTAGTCGCAGTATAGTCTGCGGTTCATAAGACAGTATAGTAGCCTGTGTAAACAAAACCCCTAATCTGTCAAAACTAATAACCTCTCTAAACTAATATCCAGCAGAGGTCCCGAGGATATTCGTTTAGCCAGGTTCTGCAGCTGTAGACTACAACTCCAGGCATGAGCAATGGGCAACCATGTTATCAGCGAAATAAATACAATAATAATCAAATACTGTAAGTCGAAAACTAGCTCAGAGTGCAATTGGCAAAAACGTGTTTAGAGCAGCTACTTACATACGTAGTTGTTATCAAAATTCGGGCTGAAATCCATGTGTGACAATTTTACCTTTGAGTTTTTTAAATGTTCTTTTCCATACATTTTTAATACAAATTTCTCTGAATTCGACATTATGTCTGCAAATTTTGTCCGCCATTACCAGAATCTCATCATGCAGAATCGACCATAATATATCACCCGAAAATTGGTCAAAATATCAGTTTTTTTTCCAGTTTGAACTCGAAATTCCAATTGAGGATCAAGACGTCCACTTTCCCTGAATCGCTCCACCATTTATGGATGACCCTTAATACTAGAAGCATTGTTTAGATAAGAGTAAATAGGTTAAATTCGACTACTTCAGTATAGAAAAATTGAGTTTTTGAAGGAAATTATTTTTTCGGATCACTTTTACCCTTTAAGCTGGTTACTACTCGCTACATGGGGATATTTTCAGATGACCCCGAAATAAAAACAAAAATGTTCGAATTGCAACTGTAAGCTGATATACTGTACCCTCCGTAATTTCTCGAAACTGTTTCTGGAGGGGGTCTTGGTGGCCACCTTGGTGAAAAGAGCACTTTTGATATCACTACTCTATAGTGTTTTTTTGGACTACTGATGTCAGTATATAAAAATTAGTATGGATACTGACATCCCTATGACGATGATATTACTATGGTTAGTAATATCACTATTACTATATGGATAGTAGTATCACTATTACTACATATAATAATATCAATAGTATTACCTGTACATGCAAGTAGTGTCATCTGTACTACAAGTCGATTTCCTTATTAAACCACAAAGATACATACTGACATTTAATATTAGTAGAGTATGATACTCCACTAATACTAATACTGTATACTGTATACTAATATACTGGTATCACTAGTTTCCAGTAGTGTCAGTTATAATAGCATAGTGATATCAGCTGTTGCAACTAAAAAGGTGGATAGTGATTTTAAATGTTTGCAGTAAAATTTAATTGCATTTTTTGTAAGTTATAAGTCTCACTATAGAGAGTTGCAATTTAACTATACATTCTCGCCAGTATAACTCGTACTGATATCACTAAGATTTATACTTCTATGATATCACTAAGATTTATACTTCTATGATATCACTAAGATTTATACTTCTATGATATCACTAAGATTTATACTGCATGTTATCACTATGAATTTTATACTGATTCATACTAATCTTTCCACCAGGGATTTGTCTCATGCCAAAAATACCAGATTTCAATTATGGAAATTACGAATTTTGACGAACGACGTACTGCAGCAGCCATGACAATACCGGTACGTCAAACGTAAATTCGAGTTTCCGGGAAATTAAACTTCCCAATTTCTCCGAACAATCCACCCACTACCTAGATAATGCGTGCCCCATGACCCTTACAGCATTACGAAAGACTTACTGAAATGCACTTCCAATTGAGTTTAATACCGACTTCAGTGAATGGTTGAATGGTTGCCAGCCATGTCAGGGCTGAAAAGCATCACTTCAAAGTTAAAAGTAAGAGGCATTGATATAGCTCGATTGAAATCCTGACGACATGCAACCAGAAGTGCACTTCAATCTATCGAGCAACCATTACTACTAAGGTGGATGACGACGTTGGTGCACTAAGGGCGACAACCTGTGAAGCGGTGTCTATGAGGCGATCCTACGATGCTATTTCCCTAGGATTCAAAGGGTCAAGAATTTGAATTGCCGGGTGTTCAAAGTGTCCGCTCACCATTTATTTGCAAAACAAGTGGCTGGACATCGTGCAAACACTGACATCTAAAACGCACACCCTGCAGGCCGCATGCTTCAAATACATTAAGAAGCCACTCCAGTGCATGTGCCAACTTAATAATTGTTGCAGACCCGCTCCATCGTTTAAGATTCTATCAACATCTTAGATCTTACATCTTACGTCTTGGCAGCCGAGCCACCCGCGAGGTGAGACGGCAGGAGAGTGCTCCTGGTATTTCTTGGCCCATTTTTCATCGGCCAAAATGGCTCATTTACAAATCGGGTGCACTATCTTCTCATTAGCCTTTTCGCCCAGTAAAACCGGCTTTAATGGCCGAAAAACTGCTGAAGAGGTTGCTGAAGTTGTGAGATGGCATGGGCAGGGAAGTGAATTTAGAGATGCATGTTGGTCATGAAATTTACTTGAAGTCTATGTTGTAGTTTTTTTTTCCAGTTGTGAATTCATGCATATTCGTTTGGATAGAAATATTTACTTTTTTAATAGAAGGAAATTCATTTGTGTTGTTATTTTAAATTTCAAGTTAGAATGATGGTCTACAATTTTTTTTCAATTCTGAATTGATGCATAGCGTTTGCAGCAGTTCACAAAGTGAATTTGGTGTTGTATCTCGGAGATGACTTGGGGGTAAATTTTTCGGGGTTGATTCGTAAAACGTGTCAATTATTTCTAAACTAGGAAGGAGCAAGTCTCTGTAACAGTTTCTCCTATTAGTGCATTTCGACACTGTCTAAAGATTTAAGATAAAAATGCTAGCCGAGGGGTTACCAGCTCTCAAATTATGTACACTTGACTGCGGAGTTCAAGCACTTTGCAGGATTTTCAAGGATTTTGCAGGACTTCAAGTGGGACTTGAACAGTGGTCCCATTCCAGCGAACCATATTTACAATGTTAAATGCTATAAGTGCTCTGGCCAGTGCTTCGTCCCATGAAAGTCTCATTTCAGAATTTTATGTCTCACTGGGGTCCCACTGAAGTCCTTCAAGTCACCCGAAGTCCATTGAAATATCACTGTGGTCGTTAAATTCTGAAGTCCACATTCTGAACTATGCTGGACTCGCCCGGACTTGCACATAATAGGTTGACGAACTACACCTCAGAGAT
The DNA here is from genome assembly GCA_034687865.1 of Kryphioiulus occultus. Classification (NCBI taxonomy): domain Eukaryota; kingdom Metazoa; phylum Arthropoda; class Diplopoda; order Julida; family Julidae; genus Kryphioiulus; species Kryphioiulus occultus. The sequence goes on from JAQGAF010004451.1 coordinate 10,403, forward strand.
CAATGACTTCAGTGGGACTTCAATTACCGACAAGTTGATTGGACTTGCTAAACATTACTGAAATTGTTAAACTTTGTTAATAGCTTTACTGTAAGTCTGGATCTATTGTATTTCGGCTTCCATTAGCTTGGAAAAAAATTGGAGACAAATGTACATGTAATTCGAGTCAAACATGTTCAAAGTTTGCACAAGCCACGTGATGCCAGCTGATACCTGTCCAAATTGTTCTGAAGTCCAAAATGTATTGTTATTCAGTGTCATCAATGTAAACAACTTGAAACAAACGAGAGGAAGCTCACAAAAGCACTCCCTCATTCCATCAACTTCCATGCACCGTTTATCACCAGAATTTCGACAGGGTATTTTCTAATGAAATCTCAAAGAAATCCGCTCAAAATTCGCCGAATTGCGCAGAAAAAAAATCTCAAGAGCGTAAACTGAGGCGATTCCTTGGGCATGATCATCACAATTAACGTATACAAGTAGCGTTAAGAGTACTTATGTCCAGCATCTTTTGGGCAATTAATTAAAAAAGTGTGTTATAAATCAGGTAGCACAAAAGCTTTTAATGTAAAACGTGTTACGCATATTAGGAAATCGTGACGCCCATCCACTGAGCCAAAATTATTGAAATTTCGCATCGAAATGTTAATGTTAATTGAAGCGAAACACCGCGCTTTTGTGGACTTATTTTTCACCCACCTCACTTCCTCGTAAATTTTAATTCTAATTATAGTTAGTCGAGTTGTTCGACTGCTTATTTAAATCACGGGTGCGCTCAATCAAAATTCCTTTCTGATAAAACTTAAGCCAATGATAGGGGGAGGAGTTGGATTTGAAACTTTTGCTATAATTCTTCTAACTACTGTGTACGTGCCTGCAGAAAATTTAATCGTAGGCCTACAGGTAACTCGAAAACTGGTTGTGCCAAGAGTTATTTTTTCTACTTATTATTAAACAAGACGCAGGAATTAAAGAAACCAACGTTAATGAGGGTGGCGAAAAGTGGTCGTGCATGATCCTGTCTTAGTGCTAAACATTACTGAGTTTCACGAAACAGCCTGAAGATCTTGCATGACAAAATATCATCACAATGTTTCGAAAAAATGAACATTCTGATAAGGCCACGACGGAAGTGGGACTACTACAACAAGAGATTTAGATAATAAAGAGGACGCACCATTTAGGAAATATGTATCGAAGATTTTTCATAGTGGTCATTAATGTTCACACATCCCAATACTTTTGAATATCCAAAGATGCTGTTACATTTCTAACGCCATTAAAAACTACACGTAGATCTATCAAACATTGGCAATTCAAGCTCCATTTTTTTGCATGACAAACATTGCAACAAGTAGAAAAATTGTCACTATTGCAAATACATACATGTATATCGCAACGGAAATACATTCGGTAATGTCAGTATATTTCATAATGTATTGTAAAATGCATTAGTGAAATGCATTTTACAATACATTATGAAATATACTGATTTGTGTGCTGCATTGAATTGAATGAAATTGATGTATTTTTGAATTTAAAACTATTTCATCGCGAGTTCTAATTTATTTATTGAATATTTTAGAGGTTTTTTAAAATTAAAATTGGGATATTTTAAACTTTGAAATTATGAAATATAGCAAGCCTTTTGACATTTTACAATGCATGGAATATAACTTGCGAAATGCATTCTATAATGCAAACGGAATACATTACACTATGCATTACACAACATTTTCTTCAATGCACACGCACTAAGCTTGCACTAAGCTGTGCATTACCCAACACATTCTCCAACACACATTATGCAATATGCATTCCATAATGTATTACAAACGCATTTTCAAATATATTTGTCAATACATTTGAAACTAAATTTGTCTCAATCTACAGACATTTTAAAATGTGTTTCCCAATGTATGTCATAGAATGCATTACCATTACATGCATGTGGGCAGAGAAAACTATCCACAACGACCATTTTAGGAATTAAGGAAAGTGGTTGTTCGCGACATTAGGTTTTTGTCCAGAGTTTCTAAAAGGTAATCATTTTTATAGTGTCCAAATAAAACTTTGCATTGATTGGTAAACATGGTGTATTGCAGCAGCAACATATTACTTTCAGAAAAGCTAACCAAAAAGCACCTCTCACAAACTGCCACTTTCCTTGGTGACTTTCGTCACAATTGAATATGTTGCAATATACTTTAAGACTAAAGCCAGGTTAAAACTAAGTCAGTAACAGTATTGAAATGTTTACTTTCACTAACTCAGAACAACACTTTGCATGTTTCTCTGTAGTTGAATATTCAGTTATCTTAGCTAAAGTCTCATGTAATGTAATGTGTACGGTATTAAAATGTTTATTTTCACTAACTTGAAACAAAAACCTGTCACGAACGACCACATTCCTTGGTACCTCAAGCTGTCTTTGTGGACACGTTTCTCTGTGTTGAGCTTTTAGTTATCTTAACTAAAGTTAATGCCCCATCAGCGCCGTCTGGCGGTGAAGTAGGCGTCCAGCCCGACCAAAGCGGATATCCGAAAATGTGATCACAGTCTTCAAAGGGCTACCAATCCGCTCATCAAAGCAGTCCGCTAGTCTCAAGCAGGCTTAATTAGCGGGCCACACAAAATTCCCTATTAGCGCACAACATTATCAAATTACAAAATACAAGTTGATTAATAATTAAAACAGCTTCGGTTCAAAGTTCTCGCCAAACGAGGATGTTCGGACCACCCTGGACGTTTCCTGATTCTTATCGCGTTGCCATGCTTTTTAAGAGGCACGTGGGTCGTGGGCACCCTGTACACCGTACAGTGTACAGGTTGGTGATTTAAGGGGGCCCCGTTGGCTGGAATGGAGAATTCGGACAGGTAATCCCACGTCGAAAAACGGCTCAGACAAGTTAAAAGGTTCAGGCAGTGGCCTTTTTTAGCATCAAAACTAGTTAGCTTCTCATTACTTAAGACGAGGCACGAAACATGAGAAAGCCTTCATTTGGTGGCACAAAAAATGTCAATTAATATTATGCGGGAGGGGAAAAACAGGAAGGTGGGCAGCGTGCACCTTAATGATTCCAAAAGTTTTCCAAAACAAACTCCAAAAGCCTACCTGGCCGGCTCGACCATCCCGCCATGGGATGAATGCACTCTAAATTAAAGACCCAATTAAAAACGAGCCGAAAAAACGAAAACTTCAAACTGCCCAGCGCCCACTCAGTGCATCTTCCTGCGCTGGCCTGCGGCCACTTGGAATTAGATAAGACTTTCTTAAAAGGCTAGCTCTGGATCAATTAGCAAATTAGCCGTCCGATAGGTCGGTACGCAAATGCCCATCTCCTGCCCAGACGGCGCTGATAACGGCCACAGGAAGAGCAGAATGTAAAGATAAAGTCGGAAAATTGTGAAAACATGTCCTGTACGTGTAACTATCGTGGCCAGTTTGCATGGTGTCCAATCCAACACGAATGTACACACCGTTATGGGGAAATGTCAATGCTGTGATACATTGTATACAGTGTATGTTGCAATCCCAAATAGCCAGTTGGTAACTAGTTTGGTTGCAACCTGGGAATACATTATTTGGGAATGAAACATCACAAAATTGACATTTTTCCATAAGGATATGTACATTCGTGTTGGATTAGACATGTGACCATGTAACTAGCCCCGAAAGTAACATGTACAAGACGTGTTTAACTTTCGTGTCCAATACACCACAAATGTACCCACCCTTATGGAGAAATGTCAATGTTGTGATACTAGTTGACATATAGTTTGGTTGCAGAATGGTTGCAAACTGGCTATACATGTATTTGGGATTGAAACACATCACAAAATTGACATTTTTCCATAAGGGTGAGTACATTCGTGCTGCCGGCGCCGGTGGTCGAGTGGTAGCGCACTGGCCACTCGACCCAAGAGTTGCGGGTTCGCATCCCGGCCGAGGTC
>JAQGAF010004452.1:0-14355 GCA_034687865.1 Kryphioiulus occultus
ACACCAAAAGGCCATGAAGAGGCATTTGCTAGAGGCGACTACTGCTTAAAAGTCTTGATATGAAGCGCTATAACTGACAGAATTGCAGACGTTAGCTATTTGTTTGTACCGCTGAGGTGCGTTCAGGGACTTACCGTCAAAGATGGCGAACATCCTGAAAGCACATGCGTTAATCATCAAAATAAATGCCATTTAGAAACTATAGCGCTTTAAATAAAGAGAGTTTGACCAAAATTTTGGCCTCCATAGGCTCCTAATAATTGGAATAATTTATTAAAACGTACACGTATCGCTCGCGTTATCAAATTTGATGATTTGGTGAAACGAAAAATTTGTTTTCGATTGAAAACTTGGTTTAATTCCACATATTTGTCGGAATAAAAATTACTAGTTTGATTACAGAAATATTTTACGAAGCCGAAAATGTATGAATTTTCCGTTTTATTTAGCTTTATGTTCATTAAAATAAGTTGTACTCTCACGGAAATAAACTACGGAAATAACATATTTTTTACTTCTAAGATTTTTAAAACTAAAGTTCTTTAAAAGATTGATGAATGGTGAAAAAAGCTTCGTTATAGACCTAGAATCTCATGATGTTTTCTTGAATATTTATCTTATCAATAAATCATATAATATAAATAGTTGAAATTATTTAAGGGTTAATAGAAGGTTCCGTGAATGTGAGTAATTTAAACTTTTTAAAATTCAATAAAGACACGCCATATTTACACATTTATTTACTGACATGTTTAATTTAATATAATGTAATTATGTACAATGTTAATCGTTCTTTTTCAGCATAATACTCGAATTTTGGTTTACTATAGTTTTCCAGGCAATATTTTCGAGAAAAGAATTTCGTACTGAAAACGCATTCACACGCGTGCCCTGCTACATTTGCAAATGCAGAGGAAAGTGTTTTCATATTACTGCATGCAAATTTGAAGGGAAAATTTGAAAAATACTTGTATAGTTTAGTTTTAATGTGTTGTATGAAATAATGTACTTTTTGAAGGTCTTCATTTGAAACTTTTTTCCCATTCCCTTTAATCGAATAATAGACGAGGGTGGCAATGCAGAATGTCCTTTTCAGCTCAATCTTGAGGTTTGGTCGTGAAAGATACATGTACAGAGTGGGCCAAAAACCGGAACCTGTAAAAGGTCAACATATGATCTTTAATCTTTTGTAATTTTTTTTTAACTACACCATATTTGAGAATTGTACATGCCGTTTACAAATGACCCTATTGAAAATTTATTTACAACGGATATTTCAAGATGAAATCGACATCTCCATTCAGTTCAATGGATAATTCGATTCGCTGTTATCAAAAAATCGAATTTAAATCCCGAGCTTATTTACAGTATATACAAGCCTGTCCTCATATTGTAAAAAATCTGTCAGTTTTTGTATTTTAGAACTTTCTGACAGTTCTGGTAACTGCTCTCTGTTTAAGTGCTGCAAGTACGCGTTATATAACTTTATTTTTGTGTGTGAAAATACTTTGTTTTCCTTCAAAAATTAGTTTTATTTGTTCTCTTGATTTTAGACATGCTGACGGTTAAATAGGAGTCTACGGGATCTCATATTGCAAATTCCGTGACTTTTTCATGATTTAAAAATTCTTTCCATGTATATATTAGAATATGGGGCCGTTAAAGTTTTATGTCAAGACTAAATAGCGATTTTCAGAAACATTATCATGCACTGTGGCGACAATCGCCGTAGGCGAAATTTGTTTGCGGAAATAGGTGACAAATGAAGAATTTAAACTGAAATTTTTATTTTGAGAAGAAATGAAAAGGCACAAATTCCATGACCCCGTTATAAAAAATCATGACTTTTCCTTGACTTCCATGACCTGAATCTCATTTCATGACTTGTCTGGGACCTGAAAGTCATTTCATGACTTTTGCATTACCATGATATAAATTTCTTGACTTTTCCATGACTTCCATGACCTTCAATTTCATCACTTTCGCATGACTTCCATGACCTGAATCTCTCTTCATGACTTTTCCTTTACTTCCATTGCCTGAATCTCATTTCATGACTTATCTTGGACCTGAAAGTCATTTCATGACTTTCGCATTACCATGATATAAATGTCATGACTTTTGCATTACCATGATATAAATGTCATGACTTTTCCACGACTTCCATGACCTTCCATTTCATCACTTTCGCATGACTTCCATGACCTGAATTTCATTTCATGATTTTTCCCTGACTTTCATTAACGGAAGACACCCAGTTAAACGAGTGTTGGATAATCGACGTTCAGTCCCACCATCGCGTTAATCCCCACCGAGGTGTATGTGAAAAACTTTCATATCTGGCATACAGTAGTTCTCCAGAAAAAATATCAGAAAAAAATCCCATAGTCACTCATGATGGCTTCTTGACGTCACCACGATCGTCCCCGCACATGTAGAGGTTGGCAATTACGCAAAGCACCGGTACAATGCCTGTTTGCCCGCCTGTCTAAATCAGGGTTCACTTTAAATGGAAATGTTGCCAGCGCAGCAATCCAATTCCAACCTGGTCATTGCTGCAATTCACACAAACCTGCGATTTTCTTGGCAAACACGAAATTCCGCCTTCATCGTTCTGGATCCCCGCTCCCCACGACCCCACCAGTTAACCAGTCATCCAGTCACGACCACCAGCGCCCTCACGCGGCGGCGCCCTGATCCGGTTCGGAAGCTCAAAGTCACATCGAATTCCACGGGGACGGGATCGATCGGAGTCCTCTTCGAATTCCTTCCCATATCGATTTTTTGCTTCGGAAACAAAATTTCCCATCCCCGCCGTTCGTGGCGCATTTGGTGGCGAATTTCGTATCCTGTCCATTTTTCGAGAAATTTGCTCCTCCAAGACGGATCGTCCATGGCTTCCAGTCACGTGACGTGAGGTCCTTAGCGGCATCCGACGCCGGTCGGTGACGGATTACGTGCGGAAGTCTCCAATAGTAGCCGGGGGCCGAGACGGAACAAGGACGCTCATCGGTAAGGTTATCTTTCCATTTGCTTTTCTGAGAAGAAAGATCTGGACGCTTCTGCGCTTCTTCTTGACTGAGGCTGCCATCTTGAGCCTCTGGTCTCTGGCTTGCCATTTTGTCCTTGGTATTCGTGGTGTTCTTGGGTTTTCCCCTTTATTGGATGCTCGAATGGGGGTCGGAATGCGGCAAAATTAGCAGGTATGCGTTTGATTCCATCTAAGCTTATTCCTCTTCCCTGCCCAACCCCTAGACGCTGGAATGAGGGAAAATCCGCAGGATCTGATCGGAAAATTATATTATATAAGCCCAGCCGTGATTTGGTGAAAAGCAGGTAGAGCTGCGCATGGCGTTTCACCGCTTTCTGCGGCAAAAGGAGAAAAAATCGATGTTTGTCTTAGAAAATTGTGCTTCGTGAAAATGGATATTCGGGCTGGGAAAATTTACTCTGTTTGAGCTGACTGCTTCTGAAAAAAAAAACAAGTGATAAATGCCGGAATTTGCGATATGTCAGGTAGGCAACGATAAGGCGACATTTTTGGTGAAATCGCTCGAAAATAACAGGGTTTTCGAAATTTCAAATCGCTGTTTTGAATGAAGCGTTTTAAGAATGTTAGTTTGGGTGTTTCGTACGCTGCATGTGAAAGGATAACAATTTTCAAAATGAGTCGTCATGGCCTGCCTACATACATGTACGTATTTTACGTGTAAATATGATGCCTTTCAAATCATGTGATTGGTACCTTAACGACTCATAGAGGCCATGAATAAATTCCATCTTTTTCAACCAAAGCTCTTAGCTTCTTATTAAATCCGCGAACGAGCTTGGAATTAGGCAATCTACAGTATATTATTCGTCTTCAGTCCAAGAAAGCAGTTCTATGAAAACAAAGCTGATTAAACATACAAGTTATACCCTCATTACAAAAATTAATTTAAATTCTGTGAAGAGTTACCAGTGTTAGGAATCAGAGTTAAGCGCAATTTCAATGGAAAATTGACTTCCAAAGTGATTTCCACACTAAAAAATCACCTATGGTTGTTGCAGTCCATAGGAATCGAATGTAGATCCGTGTATGATTTTAATATTACTTGTCGCTTGGTCGATTGGTGATTTGGCCTGATGAGTAGTAATCCTTAGGGTTTTCTTTGTACTCAGTACATGTATAAATGCCATTTCGATTCCACGACTGTGAAACAAATACACGAAATAAAAACTTTAGTTCATCTACCTTTTCCAAAATTGCAATGATGGTATAGGACTCTGATCACCCTGTATTATTTGAAGGTGACACTCCAGGGGCAAAATGCCGATTGCAGATTCGTGTATGCTTTTAATAAATAGGTACATGAAAGTTGCTGTGGATATTAATGTTTAATATTTTTCGGGAATTTTCAAAATATCCCTTTCCACGTTTCCTGCATACATGTACATGTAGATTGGAGATGAGAAATACCACACGACCACAGCTAAGAAAGCAAAAAACAACACTAACTTTTCGAAACAATGATTGGATTTTAGTGGATTATATTTCATTCTTTATCGAATTAACAAATTCCACCCCCTATTCGTGCTTATGCGCAGTCCAAAATACAGTGGAGAAGGAGAAACAATTTACCACTGCAAAGTGCTGTTGTGCAGCTTTGAATTTTCTGGATTCTAGCAATGGCTGTTGCGCCATTAATGTTTCATATCGTTTTGCGCTGGTTTCCCGTGGCGCTTAATTACGCCGTTAATCACTTCGCTTTATTTTATCGCCCCTCGAGGATTTCTTTTTCAAAACGGTTGCGAAGCCCCGTTAGCAATTCTCGAACCTAATCCCAAAGTGGGTTTTCTGGTTGCGAACGATTAATGCATCATCTTTGAAGCGTTAATCTTAAGACGCCATGGGATTAGCATTACGATACTTGGTTACTAGTGGCCTCTTAAGCCGTTTCGAATTAGAACTCTTAAGCCGCGTAAGAACTTTCAATGTTAGTCGTAATGTTTATCAAAAAATCGAGAAAAAAGGCAAACGGGAAGGAAGGCGGGGATGGGATCTAACCTTGAATCGATCAAGTCATCGTTTCTGTCTGGAGCAAATTCTGCTTCTGGCGCCATTGCTGCGCATCACGTCTATGGATATGTTCATTGATATTTTTAAATTCTATCTTCCAATCTGCGTTAATGATGGAATGGAAAGGTGCTAAACGTTCAAATGGCAAACCGTAATGACTGCTGTGCAAAATTGGTGAGTATGACTGATCTCAAATTAAACGTTATCGGACAAAAACATTGTAAAAATATTGATGGCGAACTACCTTCTATCTGTAAACAAACTGCAATTTGAATTTGGCCTCAAATTATTCGCCTACATAATAGGCAACATTCAAAAGACTTATATAGCCTGAATGTCAAATCGAACAATATGGTCGCCCTCTACACAAATTCTGCGAATGAGAAACTCTTATTACATGACGCAGTACTTGGGTAACTCATAATTTTTAAAAAAAAATAATGACGTGAGAATCTTTTTAATCTGTGAAGGACAATAAAGGATTTAACAAAGAAAATCTTGAAACGTAATTTATGAACGCTCCTATTACTTATACCTTTCATTGTGGTATTCGCTATCTTACACTAATGATCATGCGTAGGCTTGAACAAGATGAAAGGTTACCATGCCCTCGAACCACTAATCATTTAGCAATTAAGCAGATGTTGGACTTGTGACGTCATGGCAGTGATTCAGCGTGGGATAACCGCAGCTGGATTTCCCATGACGTTTGCTAGAGGAATAGTGAAAATCGATGAGCATGTGGAACCTTTGGAGGATCATTGGAATGCGGAAAATAGAAATGTTTTAGGCATAATAGAAATCGATCACCAATTAATAATTTGCTTTACCTTGTCATCATGTCGTCTCAAGTGGCTTTTGAGAAGACTGATATAACCTAATCCAAAATGGTCCAATCCTCTACAATGTATTTAAAAAACTGGAATAACATCATAGTTTCCTCGTGCTCAAACTCCCTGTCTTTAATTATGAATTTAGCAGAGCGGCCACGTATTCTAAACCCATTATTAAATAATGGGATATTATGCTATTTAAAAACTTACCCATCAAAATTTGCAGTTCAAGAAGGCATCAAACCCTGCAGTATATTGACTCGTTCAATTACAGTAAGTTGAAGTTGACCCACACAAAAAAACCCAAGCAATAATTTTCAATTATGGGTGCATGGCATCAGATAAACGTGATAAATGATAAAATAACCCACGTTTATGCGGCAAATACGTTACATTCTAGTTGCAAAAAATATTGCTTGGGTATCCATGGAAACCCGAGGTCTTACGAGTTCGTATCTACCAGAAGCCCTCCTTTGCAATTGAATTTCGCATTTAATGTCTATTTGTTGTTCACTAACATGTAGTTATGTAATTACAAACACAGTTACTGGCATTTCCCTGCTTTATGAACGTAGTAAATGGGGATTCGGTCTAAATCACTCGGCAAATTAATGAGGACACTACTATTTTTGTTCGGTTAAATTTAATTTCATGGTGGCAGCGTCCGCAGCAATCGGATGAACAAATGGAGAGAAATTTGCACAATGAAGAATTTTATTGATTTTCTACCTTCGTGCGTATTACATCGAAAAAGTAAACAAATCGAAAACTGTTTAAAGAAGAACTGCGGCGTACATTTTTTTATTTTCTAAATTTTCTCGTTTTCCAATATCAAATCAGTCAGATTAACTTAAAAGGCTATTGTAGGAAACTATTTGAGATAGACCAACCTAAGTAGTCCAATATTAATTTCCACCCAAGAACGAGGGGAAGAGTTTGCCGCCTCAAACCGAAGTTTATTGGCCTTTCAAGACCATCTCAACTCAACTCGGAAAAAAAAGAAAAGAAAAAAAAACAGAACAATTTATGAATTTTAGTCTACCAATGGTAACAAAGTGGCGAAAATTGGCCAGGAAAATTGCCTGACATCACACGGAGGACCCTCAAACTCAGGCTGATATACGGTAGTCAGCCCCGAAATAACTTGCCCCATGGGGTGTGTGTTAGAGGTGGCCTTCGAGTCCCACCCCACAGGAGCCATAAACCCACAACCCACGTGTCCAGACGACTTCTTTTTGCTGTTGGAAAAGACACCGATGTCATTAACCCCAAGCGCCAATGGCCTCTTGTTTAGGGAACTGAAGAATCGGACGTGTGACGTCACCGTCAGCTGGCCGTGCCCCCCCACGAGGGCGTCCGAGGCGAAATTGAACCCCAATTAGCGCTTTTTATCGCCGCTCCAGGTCTTTGACCTTCGCCCCCGAGCTGCGAAGCAACTGTCGCCAAATTTAGATTCCCCCCATCGCCAAATTGCCCATTCTTTAATACCGTCCCGCTGCCAGGCAAGGGAGCATCTGGGCATCCATAAAGTGACGCAAGATCCGAGCGCATATGTGCGATATCGCAACTCGGGCTTATTTTCTTCCCAATTTTTTCTAGATTTGGCCCAGCAGTCGTTGACTCATGGCTAGAAGAAAAGCGCCCAAAAGCTCACAAAGCCAGTCGTGGTGCTGCCTTGCTTTCCGCTAGGAAGGCGGCCAGACGAATCTACAAATTTCCATTTCCAAGGAATTTGGGAACTATTCGACATCTGTGAATTCGTTACCAGGAATTAAAGCCTGATCTTCAAAGTGGCCATTGGAATTTCTGTAGTTTTCCAGAGAGTGTCTAAGAAATTCCAGCTCTGCGTCGGTAAGTTTGACAATTGAAATTTCAAAATAAGCGTGTCAATCACAATGTTTCCCTATGTCCACCATGCAAAAAACAGCAGAACAAAATGTTGTCGTAATTAAAATTAAAGTGGTGTTTATTCACTAGGAGTTGTATGGCCTCGAACATTTACAATATACATTATTTAACAACAACAAAATTTGATTCACAAATTCATAAAAAAAATCATTTAAAAATTACGGTCTTTCACTTCATATGTTAGGAAGAATTTACTGTGCATCGCATAAAAAATAAAGACGTAGCAAGAGGAAAAATCCTGAGATGTCGCCAAAAATATAAAGACTAAAATAAAATCAATTCAATAAATTACTGCTGTATAAATAATGTCACCAAAATATAAAGACTAAAATAAAATCAATTCAATAAATTACTGCTGTAATGTTCAGTCAGCCAGATTTTAGACCCATAAGGTATTTTTTTAAAGTTCTTTTTAGTCTACTTAATTTATTCAAACGGCGAAATTTGTTTTACCTGATAGAATGATACGGTCAATTTAGAGTCGCTTATTATTGACGTGTTTATTTATAAAAATAAATAAAATAACAAAAACCCAAAATCGCACGCGCACAAACGCACGAGAGGTAAAAAAATTCGCCATTTTAAAACTTAATTACGATAAAACTTTGTTCTTCAGTTTTTTGCATGGTTAGCGTAGACGTTAAACCACCTCTATGAATTGGGCACAGTGACATCGATTCTGAAAGATTGACAGGGACATGTTTGGCTTAATTCTGAGAAATTCTGCAGCTTTCACAGTATTTCTAGTGCAATGCTTGTGCCAATCTTTTGCTCCAGAATTCTTGACAGGTAAGGAGATTCCCAAAGATAAAGGAGCAGAATTCGATAAGATGAGTGGAGAAACCAGCCTTTACCTTATTAGTTGGATCGAAGATATCAAACTTAAAATTGTTCTCAACCAAATTTGCCAGATCTCATTCATCTATTAAATTTGCACGTTGAAAACCTATGCTGTCGGCTAATATCTCACATTCTTCAGTTGCAATGGTGCCTGTTGTACTGTGGCGAACTTACCTCAGTACAAAAAGGTTGATCCAAAATTCTTTACCCATTCATTTTTTCTTCCCTAGGCCTATGTCACGCTGACATCAATGTGGTCTGAAATTAGTGAAGTTCACCGAAACTGTTCACTTGAATTTCGGAAATCTGCTCCCAACTTGACATTGCATTGAAATCGTGATAGCGTGATTAACTTGTCAAATCGTGATAATTGATTGATAAATAATTTCCCCTATCTTTTGAAAACGAAACTTGTCAAATGCTACCTGAATTTTATGTGTTTAAAAAAACCTGCCTTGCAAGTTAATAAGTTGTTGCTAGTAATACAAGATAATTTGGGATTTATTCCGAGACGGTTGGGTTTTCCTCATCTTCAAATCCCTCTTTCCTATAGGGATCGACTATTGTCGGTCGTCGTTGCTGGCATTTATGCGACTCACTAGTGAAGTTCACCGAAACCGTTCACTTGAATTTCGGAAATCTGCTCCCAACTGCCAAACCGATAAGTTCTTAAGCATCTGAAGCCTGCGTCTATTTACCGATTGTGTGGAATATCTCAGTGTGATTGCCCTGACAGTGGACACTAGCAGCTTTGGTACACAGCCAACCTGGTGATTTGCCAATCTGTTTAAAACGTCCTAGTGTTTCTACAAAACAGCGTGAAGATTCTGCAATTTCGCATTTCTACTGAGCTTTGAGAAAGTTACGGATTAGGATGGTTGCCACAATCCTCTCCAGATTTGCGTGATAACGCTCCTCATAAAACAGCAGATTCCAGGGACTAGTCTCCAAAAGTTACATATCCACAAGATTTTTAGGCCAGTGCTCCACGCGAGAACTTCCCACACCACTGCAGTTCTCTTTGGCAGTGCACGATAAGCTTCCAGAAAACCCTGGCACCGTGGTCAGCCACATTTCTCCGAAGCAGTTCCCATTGACCATTGCGCAAGGTCTTTGGGTCATCCCTCTTCGCCAGTGCGTGTTTCGGCTGCAACCTGTGCTTCGAAGAGGTCGTGACCTTCCTAATTGGCAAGTATGGCCTCTGCGCTCCGTAAGCTCCTTCGGTCTTCCAGCAGCCGTCTTGAGCACAAATGCGAGAAGCAGGCCGACATTGGTTCTCCCAACCAGGCTGCGGCCCGTCGGCTTCTGGCCCGGGCATGCAGCAGCATGGGCTACAGGGACGCCACCAAGGTTAGTCCAGCAGAGGGCATCAACGCCCCACCGGCCCACATCAGCAAGAAGGCTTCCAAGGGCACGGCTGGTGCCGGGGGTGGCGTCGGCCCTGGGGCCACCGGTGGTTCCTCCAGCTTCCTGAAGCCGAAGAAGAACAACGCCTTCCTGGACTCCTCCGTGGCGCATGCTCGCCTGGTGCGCACTAGGCGACTAATGCGAGAGTTCCAGGACATGTCCCGACAGGAGCGCGACGGAAGTCCCATCTTCACCGTGGAGCTCGTGGACGACAACCTGTACGAGTGGCACGTGAAGCTGCTCAAGGTGGACTCGGATTCGGAGCTGTACCGGGACATGCGCGACACCAACACGCCCCACATCTTGCTCAACCTGACCTTTCCAGACAACTTCCCGTTCTCGCCGCCCTTCATGAGGGTCATCACGCCTCGTATCGAGAAGGGCTTCGTGATGGAGGGTGGCGCCATCTGCATGGAACTGTTGACGCCTGGAGGCTGGGCCTCAGCATACACCATCGAGGCCATCATCATGCAGTTCAGCGCCAGCCTGGTGAAAGGTCAGGGCCGCATCGCCAAGAAGGCCAAGAGCGGCAAGGACTTCAGCAAAAAATCGGCTGAGGCCTCTTTTCGCAGCCTGGTGAAGACCCACGAGAAGTATGGCTGGGTCACCCCGCCGCTGGCCGATGGCTGAGGGCCTTGATGAGGGCTCTAGTGTTCTCATACTCATTTCATTTGCATGCGTTGCTAGGATAACATAGGGCCGTACTGGATCGGGTCAGGGCTTGTGCATGAAGGACAGCCTTGGGACGTTGGTTGGGAGCGGGCTAATAATGGCGTCGATCATCTAGGAAAAAAGATACCGATATCATCGACTGAGCTTCGATGAAGTTGAACAATGTTTGCTGGAAAAACATTGGAATTTCAAGGTTCATGGGCTAACTCCTGGTAACTGATCTGATTTAAAAGCACTTTTCCCTCATGCTATTACCAGTCTTGACCCTCTGTGGTGGATGTCCATGAACATCGGGTGAACAGATTTCTGTCATGAACTTGGAAAGAACGTGGGCGTCATTTATGCACAAACCCTTACAACATTTGAGCAGTGACTACTGAGTTTCCAATTTCCGAAAATGGAACAACGTCTCCGCATCAATTTGGATGGAATCATGATCTTCATTACAAATCCCAGAATAAGTCCTACCATGCTTGTCATCGGTGGACAACCTACATGCTCTATGTATTTAATGACTCCTGCAAGCACAAAGTACATCATTAATTACTTCTATTCAATTACACGCTGGTTTGCAAATCAGGGCGTCCAGCTTACTACCAATCCCCTCCCGCCCTTCGTCTCAGATGTAAAAGATAGCTTCTGTCAAATGCTCCCGTTTTCGTATTACAAAGTAAATTCGGCGAAATGTATTGTGGAGTTTAGTGTCCCTTACTGAGCAATTTCATCAATTATTGAAGTTGTAAAGGTGATGGAGGAGTTGCATCGCCAGTTTCACGTCGTGGTTTCAGTGAATTTTCGTAAATGCAAATGCAATTTCCCCTCCCCATTTACGTTAATTAAAGAGTGAAATCGCCGAATTCCTCAGGCGCCCAACGCGGCTTTCAAGATGATTAAATTATGCTTCCATTTTATATCTCGGTGAACTGAACCAGCAAGCGAGAAAGTAAAGCCAAACTGTGAATGAAATTGAAATTCTTTGCTGCCTCCCAATGAAGGGCTCGCAAGCTTTAAAATAATTAAAATATTCCTAACCAGGGAATAACTCTGGCAAATAAAAATCATTTCCCAAAGGCGTGTTGAACGTGTCAAATCCGTAGAAACACTGCACAAATGTTGTAATAATTGATTTAAGTTTATACTAGCGTAGCACGTGCAACTTACCAACAGGGTTCCCCCACATAGCCAAATAGTACTCCCTGTGGTATTTTGAAATCTCTATGGTGATATGACATAAAGAATTATAAATGCTCCTTGTTAATCCATGTTTACGAACAAAAACATATAGTATGTGCCAAATTTTGGAGGATAAATGCATATCCACACATCAGATAGGTATTGATTTTTTAAGCTAATGGAGCAATGTTGGGGGAACCCTGTACTAATAGGCATCAATTTTGAGAAAAATATTCGAATTAAGATGTTTTTCCTTCTCTTAATCTACTAAGCAGCAGCAGTTTGTAAAAATATTGCAAAAATATTCTGTAATGAACTTTCGTCCCATATTTGTCTTCAAATGTAATTAATCTGATCTCTTGAAATGTGAAGTTTTCATTTTGAAGGTTTGTATCTATAAACTGAGAAACCCTCGGCTTCCAACACATAAGCAAGCTTCAAACATTGGAGTCATTTGTGTATATTTGTATCGACTGTCTTTACCGTCCGCACAGGCTGTCTGTACATAAGTCGGTCATCTTGGGCACATGTTCATCCATTTATCTCCTATGGGTCATTTTTAAATCTCTGGGTTTAGGTAGTATAGCGCAATTAGATACCGCCTTTCACTTCAACAACCCGAGCACATCTTCACCATTTACGGTGTGTTTTAATTAGATGAATGCATTCCAAACGTTTCGTTTACTGAATTTTGTACCAAGTCAGGCGAATATTTTTGCGGTAAACAACAGAATTGCATTGATTTTCAAGATGTTAAAGTGGCCCCAAGGATTGGAAGGGATGAAAAATATGCCCAGGAGGACTGGCACGGACCATAACACAGAGGTGACCTGTGATTGGCTCATAACCAAACAAATTTGTTCCACTATTTACTCCTGCATGTCTTTGAAAATAGTTTCTAAACTGTACCATAGCCATATTACAAGTATTGTTAATCCACTGTTGATAAGGGAAAGAATTTCATTTGAAAGTACAACATGCTGGAGTCTGCATGTGTATTCAACATTTCACATTTTCTGAAATGTTTGCAGAATAATGTTCTTGTAAGTATTGATGTCAATGCCTGCTGACCAGAACAACTGAGGTTTCCTATTTATGTTCTGGCGACTGCCTGTGACAACAAGATGTGACTACATCAGCGTAGATACATTTACAAGAATGTCCAATTTTGCGAATTTTTTGCTCAACATTTCTGTTAATAACTTAAAGCACTAAGTCACGGTATACGTTATGTGTATGCAAGGAAATTTTTTTCCTGCCACTTAGCGATAAAAAAAGGGAAGTTGGACAGATACCTCGTGCCAAGAATCCTAGCTAAATGTTACTTGATGAAATGCGCTCATAATTAGAAAACGATGATGCTTAGTACAGATACCTCGATGTGTGATTCATCAGCCAAAATGTATCAAAGTATGCACGAATCACATTTTTACAAAATACTGGCCATGATCGATCTTTCTAAAGATTGCATGTTTGCTGCGAGCATCAACTTTCGTATATGAGAAATGCCCATTTGTAGTTTTTTTGTGGTTTTTACTCAGCAACCCGAGCTCCAACGCCATCTATAATCAATAATTTTTCATTGCTGAAAATATTGACCAGCAAGGAAACACTTCTAAAATGTTTGCAGAATGAGAACCCCCAATAGTAAACACCAATTTGACGGGATTATTTTTATTTTGTTCATTTTTAGTTCACCAATATACTGTATTTCTCTTGTATACACATACAAAGGCTAGTTTAGCCTAGTTGCTAAAAATTGTAAAGGATATCAAAATACATTGTAGCTGCATTATTTTAATTTCTATTTGCATGAATGTTGAAGAACTGTCCACAATCTTCCAAACGTGTACGCTAGGTGACGCTCACGGATACGATTCTAAACCGTTCTCTGATTTGCATGTGTAGCCTACCATAAACTGTATTTCTGTTACGAAGTTCAGTTCCTGCTATCTTGGTGTGCAGTCTGGTCAGTCATCGGTGGCACAAATCTGAAATTCATTAATCATTCGAGTAAATGTGCAAATTATTTTCATTTCGGTGTTTCGCTATTATCTCAGAGCGTAAATAATCGGATTAATGTTAATTGTACCATACGCAAAAGCTAGGTGCCTATCCAATACCTAGCTTCTATGGAAAATAGAGAATTTATTGATGATATCATTGAAAGTACTATTAAACTTGTTAAATCATGATCGTGGAACATTGTATTTTATCTATACAGGAAATAACCGGCAGCACATTTTTGAAGAAAATGTCAACATTTCCATAAGTTTCACACCCCAGACATGCTATGGCAGAACACATATGAACCACAATAAAATAACAACGCAATAATATTCAGTGATAAAAAAAGTATTTGAACAGTATAAGAATTGTTGTTCATGATTAAATGAAAAGGAGTACATATTTCAAAGCATATTTGTTATAACGGTTACATTACATAGTTTACGTAACAACAAA
>JAQGAF010004453.1:0-14354 GCA_034687865.1 Kryphioiulus occultus
CTTCAAAGTTTGGGGTAGGTTTAAGTGCATAATTGTACACAAAATGTATATTTCAGTTTTTATTTATTGCAATTTTTTTAACCATTAGGCCTATCAGTGAAAATCACCTCTTGCCAATACTTTTCGGAGCCACAATACATGTATATCATCAAAAGGTGTTGGTAATCTTGCTATTAGTGAAGGTAAAATAACTGTAGAATGTATGTGAACATTTTGCACCATATTTTCAATAAAAGTGTAAGAGGATTTAAATATGCAGGACACTTTTACTGTCCAACATGATAACGACCCGAAGCATACAGCAGGCATAACTTGTGAATGGTTGTTATATAATGCCTGCTAAAGACTACAAACCCTACCTCAGTCACTAGACATTACTATAATTAAGAATTTGTGGCATTAATTAGACTTACACGTACGAAGACCTAAAATAACTAGCACACGTCGATTGCAGAAGGTGGTCCAAGACAATTGACGTAAAATCGACGTTAAAGTTATGAAAACATTGGATTTTTCTATCACAAAACGACTGAAAGCCATTAGAGAAGCAAAGGGACTTCAAGTAAAACATTAATAACTACTGTACAACAGTATCTCGTTCTTGTTTACTGTACAGTGTAGGCCTAACTGTCCAAATACTTTCTGACCACTCGATTTTTCGTTTTTGTTAATTAAATTAAATGTACGTTTTCTTTTAAATCATAAACGTGTACGAGATGTTTAAGGAATTGATAAGCTTCATTTATTACATAGTTTGGTATTTTTTGAAATTTTTGTTATTCACCATTTTCATGGTGTCCAAATACTTTATGGCGCCACTGTATATTCTTCCTATTTTATTCATTTTTCCTACACTGTATATTTCCTATATTATTCTACCTCCGTACTTCTTGACAGCCTATACATAGCCGTTTTTATTTTTAAAAGTGGAGGTTTTGTTGTCGTCCCGAGGCTACTTTCTAGAACGTTTTCCTCGCTAACTCTGCTATGGAGCAGACAACGCACAGTGAGCTAAAATCAAAAGAACCTGGCCAAAAATAATTTTCTTTTCGGAGTTGTCAAATTCTTGTCTAAAATGATCTACAGTGGCTCCAAAAAGTATTAGCAATAGCTATTTTAAATCAATAACGCTGAAAACAACTGAAGTATTTGAAAACCAAGATATACATGTTGTACATAACGCTTTAATTAAACTCCCCACAAACTTTGAAGCAGATATACAAAACGTTATTTAAATAAACATAAAAAAACCGAAAATCACAAAGCAAAAAAAGTATTGGCAACCCTTGAACACCATTTTATTATTGATGATGAAATGCAAATTATCATTCCTATGTCAGGTACTTTGACACATTAGTCATATTAAATCACATGTAAGTCCAGTTTGTATAATTGCTTAAAAGTTTGTGGGGTGGTTAATTAAAGCGTTATGTACAATATGTATATCTTGGTTTTTAAATACTTCAGTTGTTTTCAGCGTTATTGATATAAAATAGCTATTGCCAATACTCTTTGGAGCCACTATACATGTTTGTCATCCATTACAGTTGCAATTTTGATTAGTTTTTTATTAGACGTTACAGGACACAGCACCCTAATGACAGTACTACTGCATTGCAACGAGTTTTGTCTGCACAATACAATACATGGCTTGGCATTTGCACGTCATCCTGTGCATATAATGTACCTTGAATGTTACGGTATGTGCTTCGAATGAAAATTCATCTGTCAAGGACTTTTAGCATACTGGTTCTTCGTGCTAAGCTGGCACTCAGATGACGTCCCGTCCCCCTAATTCAACAAATTCAGTTTACCAATTTCATTAAATCCTTTTTAAATTTTTAATTTAATTCCTATATGGATACCCAGCCAGGAAAAAATAATGCTGTGCGACCTTGTGGGTGGCCATATTTGTAAGCCTACTGGTATGATTACATTGACAGAGAAAAATTTAATTGAGCTAATTAGCGTCAGAATTATATAAAAATGAGAGTTGTTTAGTCACGTTATGCAACATCTTAAAAAAATACGCTGTTGGCGAAATTTTTTTGCAATACTCAATGGCTCATAAAGGATTTTACTCAAGTTTTAATTACAAAAAATATTACTCAGAATTTGGTTTACCTGTTATCATTCTTAGTATGGCTACCCCCCAACGTACCATAGCCCAGTGCTTCCCAAAATTTTTCCAATCACAGTCCTTTAAATCTGGAAAAAAGATAGGCATATTCAAGGTTCCCCCAACATTTTAAGGTTTTAGTGACGACATAGGCAAAAAAATTAGCAAATCTAGATTAAAAAACGTGAATTTTAGTATTCAGTTCTTTTAAAATAATTAGGCCTACCAATATTGATAATGCCGGAAACCAAATTTTCGAAAAAGTACCAGAAATAATCGTTTTTTTTCAGTGTTCCATGTAAGCTTAAATGCATTATTCCTCACGGCAGGAATACTGCAAAGCATTAAAAAAACACTTTATCACAAATATTGCATTTCTATGGACTGCTTTCTATGGACTGCATTTATTTAATGTAGAAACGCCGAAGACGAAATATTTAGAATAAATAAATCACAAATTGTGGATTTTAGACAAAAATTTAATTTAAAAATCTTTGGTAATATTCGTTGCCCAAGGATCCTGACTTAATTCAACCACCCCCTGAATATATATGTAGCACTGATGACCAACAGTACTATTTACCATTTATTATTATAGGTATATTTTTGTTAAAAATTGTAGACCTATAACAATTCACTTACTTGGTTATAAAGCAGGGTGTCTACTGGACTGGAAATACTGGAATGTACTGGAAATCGGTTTTCATACTGGAAAATACTGGAATATACTGGGAATTTGTTTTGATACTTGAAATTTTTCAATTTCAAATTTATTTTTCTGAAAAACGCTCTAAAAATTCTACCCTATGACACCTTGTAAGCAATTAACTTCTAAATGATCTGTGTGATACATAGCCCATGGAAATAATTCGTTGGCTCCTACAGGCTCCAATTACATGTATGTGGGTCTTTTTTTTTTTTTTGTTTTTTTAAAAAAAAAGTCATCATTTAATATTAAGTTTCTCTAAAAATTTCGCCTGCGGCGCTTTTAAATATTAGTCAAACTAAACAAGTTAATGGAAATCTGGGTAAAGCCATTCATGTGCATGGGTCTAGTTTTTAAAAAATTTCATCATTTGTTATTAAGTTAATCTACAAATTTCGCCTGCGGCGCTTTTAAATTATTAATCTCAATTTTTGTGGAAATCTGGGTAAAACCAATTGTTTGGGACTAGTTTTTTTTTTAAAAATTCGACTACGGCGTTTATAGTTTATTAATAAAAGGCCTGTTACTAAATTTTTCACGCCCCGATCTCGAAAATGCTGTATCCGCACCTGGTGAGCATATAATTGACATAAAAAATTGTTTGTTGAACTAAAAAAATTTCGCTTTTTTATTCGCTTTACTTTTTACACTGGAAAAAAAATTATTTTTATACTGGAAAATACTGGAAAAATGAAATATCAGTTCAGTGGACACCCTGTAAAATATAATAGCGCGGCTTTTGGAGAAAATGCTATAATTCATAAATATTTCTTTTTAATTCTGAAATATTTCGGTGCTCCTAGTTTAAGAAATATACCTACTATTTAAAAACAACATATTGTACATGTACATTATTGAGTTATTCTGGTCAGAGCGATCATGGCAATTATTTCTATTTTTCCAACTTTCCAAGGCTGATAGGGTAAGGTCAAAGTAGGTTTGATGCGATCTTGTTAACTCGGCAATGTAGATCATTGCTTTATACAACTGAACAATTCCGATAATCAGAAATTATCTTTTAGGAAACATGCATGGCACTAGTGCAACTGTCCTGACCTTGTTTCTCAAATTGCCAGTGTCTGGTAGGAAAATTACATATCTAAGCTTGCCTGCCATATACCATTGGCAAAGGCTGCAGTTTGAACTTATTGCCAGCCTATCGGATTTTACTGTTTCCAGAATTAACTACATTATTGTATTTAGTAGCACTTCGTTATCAATGTCGCCATTATCAAAAACCTTGTTATATGCAGTCTGAAAGTCACATGTAACGCCGGATAAAATTAAATGTTCTGATCCTCTGGTGTTTCTAGTTGAATCTGACTAGTCTTTACGTAAATCAGCTAAAAACCTTTTACCATTTGTGTTGCCATCACTTAAAATTCCATTAAAATTCCAACCCTTGCATATTTAAAAAAATGGCACTCCGTGTGTTTTCTTAGGAAACTTGGTATATTGCAGTGCAGATTTTTATAAAGTGGATATTTCTGACAGTGTCAGTAGACTTGAGTATGAAAATGATCCTGTGGGCTAAGGATTCGTGATGATTTTTTCCTCAGTTGAACTGTGTAGGATATCAACTTTTTTTTAGCATGTTGCAGATTGTGCACTATACCAAACGATCAAGCAGTATTGACCTTTGAACGTCTTGATTAAAGATTTAACAAACAGGAAATTTAAGTCATTCGCCAGTTTGACTGGCCGTCTGGGAAACCTGGAATAGTTAGGAAAATTGGTTTTGTCTGGAAAAAGGAAAAAGTCAAAGAAATTCATTTAATGCCTTGATATTTGTTGCGGCACAACTATTTCGATTGGTATAAGTTTTTCCTTTGTTTGTTTGTGAGATTTTTAACGCTGGACTACTTCTGCTCATGATTGATATAAATATATCTGAAAAGCTGTATTTGTGATCTACTTTTTCTGATAATATCGTCTAAAAATTCATGGAAATTCACCAAAAAATGCATTATTTTTGTTTAAAAAAATTTCACCTATGAGGTTTCGATCATTAAATATAATTTTTAAAATAGAAGTTCACAAAAATGCAGCATTTGAGATCTATTATACGCGTCGTTATTAATATTAATAGGCCTACTTTAAAAATCCAATATTTCTTGTAATTTTTTAAAAATTTCGTCTATGACATTCCCTTAATTATTCGTATTATTATTTCTTTTTACAAAATTGTGGGCTAATTCCATCATTTAGTGATAAGGTACAATTTTCGACATATGGCATTTGTTTGGATCAATTCTTTAAAAAAGTGATTCTTGAAATCGCCTAGAAATTTTTCTAAAAGAGTTTGGAAAACCTGGAAAAGTAAGGGGAAATTCAATTGAAGAATTGGCCAGATTATCTAATATCAAACCTTAAAAATGTAACCATCGGATTTTTGGGGATTATCAGTGTTTAGACAAATTTCATCAGCATTTCAATTCAAGTTTTTCACAAAACCTTTCCAAATTAACCTTTGAATTCAATCAACTAGTTATATTTAGTCCTAACTCGAAAGGAGAAAATTCGCTACCGATGGACCTACATGTATTTCTGGTTATGTTTTCCGAAATTACAAGTGTATTGGTCTACCTGTACCTATGTTGGCTGGCATAAGGATGTGGTGAAAATAAATATGATGAGTTTTTATTATTTATTTAATTTGCCTTAATACAGTATGTGTTCCCCTAGAACTTGATATTTTTCATCTGAGATATTTGTAATTACTGAAAATATATAGGTCTTTTTCTGATGACATCCCTACTGTTGGTTTCAGTTTCGGTTCTTTTATTTCAGTACGGCAGAGTTAAGATAGAGAAAGCACATCTGAGGAAGCAGAGCATTGATGTGGATGCACAAGTGAAGTCCAATGGACTTTGTGACAGTAACGCAGTTATCTCCAAAGAAGCGGCACCATTATCACCCCAGTCCAAACCAGAGTTCGAGGAACCTACAGACTTGGGTGCGGGCGATGAAAACAAGCCCTTTAATCTCACACTCATCATGGATTTAATCAAGGCGGGGGTTGAAGTATGTATTTTGAATTTGAAGATAAATAGAGTCTGTACTCTTCCTCAACAAGAGATCTGAGAAATTATTAACTGCCCCAGATTCAATTTCTGTTTTCACTATCTTTTTTTTCTCTAGTCAATCATTGATGATGAAGTGACGAAGAGGTTTTCCGCTGAAGGTGAGAGCTAAAGTGTGTAAGAACAGGCTTCTTCCGTCAGGGAAATTAAACGTGGTCAGGGAAAGTCAGGGAAATGTTGACATTTTGACCATCAAGTCAGGGAAAGTCTGGTGGAAGCCAGGGAAATTCATAATATCTGGAAATTTGTCGTGGCACATCTCTCATGAAAAGCGTTAGATAAGCTGTATCTGTGATGTAGTTTTTCTAAAGATTTTGCCTATGGCGTTTTCATTATCATTTCTTATCATTATCATTATTTTTTCGTACGGAAAAATTCACCTAAAATGCATTATTTTCGTTAAAAAATTTCGCCCACGGCGTTTCGGTCATTATTAAGAATTTTTTAATATTTCAAAGAAGTCATCAAAAATGCAGTGTTTGTGATCCAGTGGTTTCAACCACTAGTGTTTGCATCGTTGTTAATATTAATAAACTAAAAATTCAATATTTCTTGTAATTTTTCAAAAATTTCTCCTATGGCAGTCTTTTTATTTTCAAAATTATTATTTCCTGTACACAATTGTGGGCTAATTCCTTCATTTCGTGATCAGATCTATAATTTATAAAATTTTCGAAATATGGTATATTTGCTTGGATCAAATCTGTTAAAAATGTTTCTTGAAATTGTCTGGAAATTTTCCAAAAAGTTTTCAAAAAGTTTAATTACGTGTGTCATTTTTTATTTGATAATTCAGGGAAATTAATCAGATTTGGTCAGAGAAGGTCAGGGAAATTGAGTTGCAAATTTTGGTATGAACAATGAAGAAATTCCCTCGCACTTTACTTAGAGGATATTGGAATTAGTTTTAACCATGCTCAAGCTGGTCGTGGTTAAAACTAATTACAATATTCTACCAATACCGATCACATCTAAGATGTCAATTCATTTACTTAGAGGGCATTAAACTCTTATGATTTTCAAACTC
This sequence comes from Kryphioiulus occultus, assembly GCA_034687865.1. NCBI lineage: Eukaryota > Metazoa > Arthropoda > Diplopoda > Julida > Julidae > Kryphioiulus > Kryphioiulus occultus. The sequence continues at coordinate 6,936 of JAQGAF010004453.1, forward strand.
GTAACAAACTTTGTAAAATTGAATGCATCCAACTTTTCCAGAAACTGATTCTTTAGTTGACCTAAATTTGACAATGAGTAAAATTTGATATTGTAATGAACACGTCAGTTTTGATTTCTAACTCTGGGCATGTAAAATCAGATGTTAAAAAATGAGGATGCTAAATATCAGTACCTGTAATAAATAAATGTTTAGTTTATGTGACCACAAAGCTTCAGAAATTAGTCAATTTTGAGTTACTTGTGCACGTTAAGCTACTGTTTTGACTAGCGTCAGCAAACATTAAAATTGGTAACAGTCAGCAATAGTGTGATGAAGGTGGGAAACGATTTTATGTAACATTGATTTATCCATGAACTATTCCAGAGCTGGTTTCCTGGAATCTGTTAACCAGAACGAATCGCAACTACCAGTTCATTAGGTGAGTCAAGTTTCAAAACTAACATCTGCTGTAGCCGATGCAATCGAATGTTCACCATTTTCGTTTCTTCTGTTTAGCATGCGACTGACGATTCTTTGGGGACTGGGATTCCTTGTTAGATACATGATTCTATTGCCCATCAGGTAAGTCATCTGGTTCATTGCGGAACTAATCAATTGCAGTCGGGGGTTTAAGATGTTGATTCTTTTTCAAGACTGCTATTGCTGGTGTTTGGCGTTGGGCTACTGTGCTGCTGCACAGCAGTCATTGGCTACATCCCAGATTGCGGATTCAAGAAGTGGCTCAACAGGCACGTGAGTCTGATGTGCTTCCGTATCCTGTCCAGAGTGTTTTCAGCCATCGTCACCTACCATGACCGGTCAGACCTGTTACTCTTTGATAATCCAATGGCGTTTTGCGTATCAGGACTTTGTTGTTCACGTTTATAATCTTTATAGGGAAAACCGGGCTCGCACCGCTGGCATTTGTGTGGCGAATCACACATCGCCAATTGACGTTGTGGTGTTGGCATGCGACAACTGTTATGCATTGGTAAGAATATCCGTGTGATGAGGTAAATACAGTGTACTTCTAAAGTGCCGAAATGGCGAAGAGCGATAAAATCAGCAAACAAGAAAGAACGTTAATTTTCAAAGCAGACACGTTTGTTAGCTCTAAAACAGTTTTTCATGGCACGTCATGATTAACAATTTCTGGAGCACGAAAAGTAAACAAACTGCTCGTGTACTCTTTTGCAGTGTCTGTATACACTATTTGTATATTTTCTGATCCACAAACCCCAAAAAACTACATTTTATAGTACTTCTGTAACCACGAGTTTGGGGTTTTTCTTTTTGTTGTGCTTTGTGTTTTGCCAATATTTTTTCCAAATTTCTTATGAAGCCTGGAGAAGTTTTGCTTTTTCAGTGTGAAATGAGCAAAACATGTTTGACATTTTTGAAATTACGATGAATGACTCAAAATGCACATATGAAGTTACAGGGTTAATACCATCAGGAAATCAGGGAAATTTTGACCATTAAGTCTGGGAAATACGTAATGTCTGGAAATTTGGTGTAGCACTGGCACAACTATTTTGATTGTCATAAGTATCTTATGAAAAGCATTAGCAAATTCTGTATTTGTGATATACGTTTTCTAAAAATTTCGCATACGGCGTTTTCATTATCATTCCTTATCATTATCATTAATTTTCTGTATAAAAATTCTCTTAAAATTAATCATTTTTGTTAAAATAAATTTCGCCGCTGGCGTTTCCTTCATTATGAAGATTGTTTTAATATTTCAAATAAGTTTTCAAAAATGCAGTGTTTGATATCCCACTAGTCTATGCGTCATTATTAATATTACTACAACAAAAATTCAATATTTCTTCTAATTTTTCAAAAATTTCGCCTACGACAGTCTCTTAATTGTTAATATTGTTATTTCTTCTTACAAAATTGTGGCCTAATTACTTCATTTCGTGATCAGATTTATAATTTCTAAAATTTCCTCCGAATGGTATATTTACAGAAATCAAATCTGTAAAAAATAATTCCTTGAAATTGCCTGGAAATTTTCCAAAAAGTGCCTGGAAAACCAGGAAACGTTGGTGAAATTCAAGAGAAGATTTGGCTCGTCATTCTGACAGAAAAATACACAATATCTAGTTAATTGTAGTGTTGCAGATAAAAATTAATTTTAATTACTTATGACATTTTTCATTTCATAAGTGAGGGAAATTAATCAGATTTGGCCAGGGAAAGTCAGGGAAATTGAGTTGCACATTTTGGCATGAACCATGAGTTACTTTCAACAGTAAACTAACTTTTGTTGAGAATTTCAAATGAGTTAGTGCAGTGAATCAGTTATTCTATAATGGTGTTGTTTCAATTGGTTTGCATCAAAAGGTAGACCATGCCCAAGTTTTTTGAACAGTGATTGCCAATTCCAATTTCAGATTGGACAAAGTCACGGAGGCTTCCTGGGCTTGCTTCAGAGGGCATTGAACAGGGCTTCATCACATATTTGGTTTGAACGCTCCGAAACCAAGGACCGCTATGCTGTGACCAGACGGTCAGTGAATTGCCAAGATTGCTTGTTATCATATCTCTTTCATGGGGTTGTTTTGCAAAAAATTGAACATTTCATTTTGGAATTTCAGACTTAAAGAGCATGTTGAGGACAAATATAAACTTCCGATTCTCATTTTTCCAGAAGGTAGGCCAACTTCCTCCCCAATATAAACAGGTTTATATCACACCTGTTTTAATCTCTTTATATCTGATCGGCAGGAACCTGCATCAATAATACTTCAGTCATGATGTTCAAGAAGGGAAGCTTCGAGATTGGGGCTACCGTCTATCCAGTTGCAATAAAAGTAGGTATTCCAAAGTCCCATCATTTTCCAGGAACATATCTAGAGTACTAAAAACTGCTTTTACTAATTTGGTCACATAGTATGACCCAAAGTTTGGCGATCCATTTTGGAACAGCAGTCAGCAGGGATACTTTCAGTACTTGCTCATGATGATGACGAGCTGGGCAATCGTCTGCGATGTTTGGTACCTGCCACCGATGGTCAGAGAAGTGAGTAAAATTCAATGCAGGGGTAGATTTATTGACGAACTGTTTTACCTTTTAACACCCAACGCAAGTTTGGCAATTTTGAAGGCAACGTTACTTGGATCAAAATTCAGTGCTCATGTCGTTAGGCAGAAATAATAAAGGGTGGTCCTGAAAATTCAGAACAGCCATTTTACAATCGAAATGCAACACACATTCCCATACTGATCACAATAAATGTCTATTTTCTACCAAAATTCTAACCGGAATTTTTCCATGGTTACCTAATATTATCTTCATTGCATTCCATAAAACCCACAGGATACAATTTCATGAACCAAGTGTGGAATTTTTTCATTTGTAGGAGGGTGAGGATGCCGTGGAATTTGCCAATCGTGTAAAGAGTGAGATAGCCAAGCGTGGTGGCTTAGTGGATCTTGCCTGGTAAGTGTTTTTTCAAGACATTTTGATTTTAATGAGTTTTTCCAACATGGATGACATTTTCCGATGCTAACGCTAGCCTTTATAACAAAATCAATCTTTCCGATTATCTCATGTTTTGATAAATCCTATACTATAAACGGTCTTACCGTGAATGTTAGTTTGTTTGTATGTTTGTATATTTGTATTTTTTATCTCGGAAACGGCTGGAGGATTTTGCTGAAATGGGAAGACCCATTATTAATGTGTGGCCCTTGTCTGATTTAAAGGTGTTAAATCCGAAAAAATGTTTGTTAAGTTTTATGTAAATTTGGCAAAAAGTGTGTGGAAAACCGGGAAAAGTCAGCAAAATTCGATTACAGATTCGTCCAATCACTCATTTTAAAAGCAACCCGATCACCAATAATTTATTTTAGTGAATTTTTCATAAGAAATGTTATTGTTCGAAATATTACTAATTATGGAAACGTCGTAGGCGAAATTTTCAGACAAGAAGTGTTAGCAAATAATGACTTTGAGCCTAAAATTATATATAAAAAATGTCTGGTACTTAATTACCGAGATGAAACGTTACCATGATGAAAAGTTTTGAATACAGGGTGGGGAAGGATTTTCAGACCTTTGCATTTTTACACAGTGAATTTTAAATGGGTATAGAATTTGGAACGCACAATGACTCGCTTTTACCACTAACTAATCTTGCTGAATTTTGGTATTTTAAGGGATGGTCAGTTAAAGAGGATGAAGGTAAAACCAATATGGAGAGAGCAGCAACAGGAAGCGTTCAGCCAAAGAATCAAGGTGGATTAGACAACGAACTGCTGATCCCCATGATATGCTAACACATTCCAGACTAATGAAAGCAATTTAGGACGATTATTTTTTCGTTTGAAATCCTACCAAGGTTCCAGGAAAAAGTAAAGACCTACAACGTGGAATAAGTTCATTGTAAATACGCTCCGGCTAGACATGACAACGCAGACTAAGTTTGCCCCGTGTAAATATGTGCCAAAAGCGAAGCGCACAGCGTCTTCTCGGGTTCGGACTAGCCAGTTCGATGGAAGCACCCGGGTTGTAAATAACACAAGGAACGCCATTGACGTTGAGTGAAATGGGTGCTTTTCTCCCCAAAAATACGACAGGATATCCAAGGTTTTCCTTCTCCGATTATCTGTTCCTTTCAACCATTCCGTTTTCTTTATTTTTGCTTCCTGAAAAATTTATTTTGTTTTGTACAGAATGTGCCTTATTGGCTGTAACAGTCGCGAGTCGTGCGATTAAAATTGCTCGTAATATCCATCTCTTATTCTTGTCAACCTGGTAGCGAAATGACCAGAATTTGGGGCATTTCAAGTGGTTTGCGAACAAGTGGTACGAGGACAATCTCAATTTAGTGTACCTCGTTTCTCTTATTTTTTCCACTCGGAATCATTAACATTGTGCACACAATTGGAGCATGTTTCCTTCCACCTTCCATTTCACTAAGGTCATTGCAGATTTTGTACTTCAACCTCCAAGGCATATCAACATCAATCTAATACTCCAAAACTGCTTACATGCACAATTTTTAGATGTTTCGTTTATTGACCACCAAAGTCTGCCTAAAGTAGGGGAACATGAAATTTGTTAGAACGAATTTATAATTATAAATAAAACTGGCAAGTTAGAAAATTGTGTCTTCTCCGCATGGATTTACTGATTCTGCATTTGTTTATGGGTGCCACAAGCATAGGTCAAATTTAACATGGAAAAATATTGCAAGAACTTCTGGAAATGTTTTCTCACCTGCCTACATCTACCTGGGTTGCATGCCCATTGCCTGGACATCATAATCGCTCGATGGACAAATGGCATTTGTACAAATGGTACTTGTATACCGGTTGCAACTTTGAGCACCTTGTTTGAATGAACATGTTTATCAAAAGCAGAAAATGCATACTAGCACTGAAAGGTCACATCCGTGACAAGCAGTACATTCCCAAAATCAATTTGGACAGAATTTTTCAGCACACATTTACTGTAGATCAGTCTTCAAACTGTGTTCTGTGGAACCCTGGTGTTTCCTGTGACATTTTAAGGGGTATTCCGACCACTATAGAATTTTATTTTTATCGGTATTGTGCATGAGATGGGCCAGGGTAGAGGGGGCCAAGTTTTATAGAATTCTGTTACAATTAATTATTTTTGATGAAATATCTAGTTTTTTGGAGAAATTGCACCTGTGGAGTGTTCTACCATTACTAGGTGCCAAATTATCAATTGGAGTACACTGAATTGTACTGTTCCATGAAAGTTTTATTTTCAGCATAGGTTCCGTAGTTATTAGATGTTTAAAAACCACTGCTGTAGATCATCACATATTTTTAATACAGTGGACGCCTCAATCATGCTATCATTCGGTTATTGTGATCGAAATGGCAAAGCCTCGACCGCTTATATACATGTACAAATACAAAGTAAAATCATTGGGTAATCTAATCAGCAAGTCGGTTAATGTGATCGTTTTCCCTCATGAAAGATGCGTAAAAGACAAGAAAAGAGATGTTTTCGAAGAGAAACTACCAAATGTGATACCCGATATGAAGAGCTAGAATATGAAAATTTTTGAAGAATGTTCTCCTAAGTGTCATACAGTATAGTATATTGAGTGTCTGGAATATTCCAATACCGGCCCCACTGACTGAGTCTGACTTTTTCCAAGCCATCTGTAAGGTAAACAATTAAAGAACTGACTGATGAAAATGATTTTGAAGGAGACAAATATGAAACGTGTATCTCAGTAGGGAAATAACTAAAAAATACAGAGATTAGAGAAGCACTTAGTGTGTATGAGCAGGATTTTCATGTTGAAAACCTGATTTTTCACATGCAGCTAGCCTACGGTATGAATAGATTAATTTCATTGAAAACTGTTCTGGCTGATGTGAAAGTTGCAAATAAACGAAGATAAATATGTTTTTTTTAGTTGCAAATATGCATGCACATTAATTTTGTCATTCGGCTATTAGAATTGGCAGGTTATTGTGATCAACGTGGTCAATGTACCCACAAATATTTTGAAAGTGGCGAAATTCTTTTAACTTCTTTCTCATCATGTAGGGGGATTTGGTATTTCAACTAATGCTATTGATTTTGAAACGTCACCATCGCTAAAATGTGTTTTGCCACTACATGATACAGGTGCACTTATCAGATTTGAAATACCCGCGAGATCAGCTTAGGATTTGTGCTGTGACCAGATAACCAATCCCATCTACCTAGCATAACAGTGTGACCAGAAAGAAGGTGTGAATTTCATTTTTCATATCGTCTGTGGTGCAATGGTTAGTGTGTTGATGCTCAGTGCGTGGTCGTTTGAGATGAAGTCCTATTGATATCGCCCAGTTTTGGTACGAAATGATCGAGAACTGCGTTCGTACTGCATCGATTTTGACACCCAAACAACGTTTTATTTAATGCCATATGTAAGCCTGGAGGGAAAGTTGATATAAGATGTCGGCGAGCGTTACCAGGCTTCGCCATAATTCGGCGTCCAAAAAACAGCTGAAGGAGAAGATTCTACTGATTTACGAAGCTTTCTTCAGAGTAAGTTTTGACGTTTTGACACAGATGGCGAGTGATTGCCATTTTCTGACTTTGTTTTCTGCTGTTACATCCAGGGTGAAGATGCGTCACAAGGTAATGCAAATTTTTGGGACGAGTTCTTTCTGCTGAAGCCCAAGATGCAGTACCTGTTGAATCAGTTTGAGAAACTGAATGCGGATCAGCTGTTGAACCTGAAGGTATGCTTGAAAAACACGGCTATAGTAATACTATCAGTTTTAACAGATATGGCGCAGTACTGATGGATTGACGTTCTATTCTCATTAGTGACGATTATCCGAATTTTTGGATAACTTACTGTCAGTATCGAAATAATGGCAGTAGCACTGATAGTGTAGGGTCTGCTTTACATGAACGGTTATACTGTCAGTGTTTCGATATTGATA
>JAQGAF010004454.1:0-14347 GCA_034687865.1 Kryphioiulus occultus
TTAATTATCTTTTTTATTAATTAATCAAAGGGCATTTATTCATTAAAGTTGAATTGTCGCCTCCAGAAGTAACCAGAATATCAAGCAAAATTATTATCACGACGATTTATTCAATATTCGCAGAGATGTTATGTATAACATTTTTCAATTTTTTAACATGGCAGGGGTGGGAGGGACACTGCCCGTTAACGTCCGCATGTGAACGTACATGTAGTGACAGTTATCATGTAGGGTAAAAGTAAAATATTGAACTTGGAGAATGGAAAGTACGAATATGGAGTTGTTTTCGAGGGAGGAATTTTTTCATACAAGCACATCCAGTTATTGTTGAGCTGTATCGATTTTAGCGGATTTGATTGACCCACAACAGTTTTCGGGATCTGTTTCATACAATAAGAAACAGGATTCCAATTAGGTTTCACTTTTGATTTGCGCCCAGCGCTGATCCTGTCGAAACTCTCCGATTTCAGGATCCCAAATAAGCGTCCAGACACAACAGCCTCTGCTGGAAATCTTCCAACATTCCGTCAGCCAACTTCCTCCGTGGAGTCTGGGACGTGGATTTCCTAGTTTCGAGGACGAGAATAGCCAATGAATCATTGGTCGCGTTCCCTTTCGACAGTGGAGTTTTTGCTTTCTACCTGAGTCGAAGGTACCACCCGGTACCACCCAAAACAAATCGAAACATTGCAACGGTGGAATTCAATTTCCCCCTGACTAATCCAACTGGCTGGTTCATTCGACCTACATGTAGAACAAACCAGCGAATTCTTCGTAGAGGGAAATAAATCCTGGGGATACCGAAATCGAAAAGCAAACAGTTTTATCCGATTTCATCAGTCGTGTTGCTGGTCGCCTCGCCTCTGACACAACGGCAGTCGAACGCCTGGGCCCTCGGGGGGAAAACCCAGATGCCGATTCACATCACGGTCGATTTCCATTCCACCGTCCTTTCGACGCGGGTGGAAAGCCCACAAAATCGAATGGGGCGAAGCCGCAAATCACGCTCACTGTGGCCACTGAATCCCTTCAGTTTTTTAGTGGAAGCGACACGCGCATTCCACGTGCGTTGAACATGAAGCGGGTCAAGCGCCAATTTTGAAAGCGTGCCAAACCAAAGTTCACATGATCGATTCGATTCCCATGGCTAAATTATCGTGCAACTGAGTCGTTCAACCCGGTTCGATCCCTGTCGCGCAGCGTTCGACGGGCTGACAAGGATCAACGTGGGGGTCTTTTCCCTTCCCTTCCCCTCCCTTTCTACCAAGGCCCCACCCCCTTTCCAAAACCACTTAAGACCAGGGGCGTTGGAACGCAGAATTGAACTGAATTACTGAAACTGTAACATTTCATACCGACTCTACATGTGCACGAGTGGTCAGTAATCTGAAATGAAAATAAATCCATCGGTACCATGTTCTTAACGCGGGCAGTTACTATCTTCCAAAGGATAGCATTATACTGAGCACCCACGGTACATGTAGATAATGGCGAAAACAGCAATGATGTGTTGCTGTGTATTTATGGAAAACGATGTTTCCACGTTTTTCTAATTATCGCGTTTTCATTTGGCATGTCCCTCAGGGTTAAGCTTTAAGAAATCCAAATTAACAATGACAGTGGTGACCACCCTAATACTGAAGACACACCAAAAGAAGAAACTGGGTAATGGCTGTGTGCGTTTCCCACTCGGTAATGGAAAACCAGATTACATATGCATATTTCTCAAATGTAGGTGTCGCCCTCTACGTAACCGCGTGTTTTCTATGGTATGTCCGCAGTATAATGCGGTGGTAATTGCCGATTAAATTGACTTGATGGATTCACCCCCTACCACATGGTATTAGGATACTGAGTTTAACTGAATTGAATTGAAACGATAGCAAAATGTGGTGTTGACGTGGATCAACGGATTCCATGCCCAAAACTGCATGCTGTTTCCGGAGCCGAGTTACCAAGGGGCCGTGCAAATATTATGTAACGCACCAGGGGGTGGGTGTGTCCTCGTGAAAGTGTTACATGGGGTCCGTGGGTTTTTCTCCTTGCGTTAAGCTCGGTTATCCGCCGGTTAGCTCATGTTATCCTCATGTTACATTTTATTTTATACTACGTTTTTTAAAAACACGCAAATCAATAAAAAATTAACTAACCAGTTATCCAGCGGACCTTACTCGAGTGCACGATTGACAGAAATATCAGCAATTTATACTGATAATTATTTTATTCCCGATTTACTTCGTTCCGATTTGAATTACACTTTCCAGGTGTCGCTCTTTTCTCGTCGTAACCATGGCAACGGCTCGTTCGATTTTGGTTCGATCGAATTCGATTTATTGCTTTCATGAAGATTGTAATTGAAATCTGAATGAAGTAAATCGCGAATAAAAAACTTATCTGCAAATATAGACAGTAGTTCTATCAATCTGATACTAAAGTACGTACTGCTGAATAACTGGTAATAAAGGATAAAGGAAAATTTCTTGCTGTGAGAATCTAACTTTCCCTGCCCCGGGCTATCCGTCTTCACCTTAAATTAACGTTTTAGCTTATTCAGTCTGAATTTATTCGTCTTGGCATAGCAGTTATGGCCAGGGAAAAGCGAAATATTTCGACAACAATATCTTTATTATGTCTTCAACAGATTTTGGCTTCTGGAAAAAGCCAAATTCACGATGAGGCGCGCTTTCATTCAAAATTACAAGGCACTGAATATAAAACAAAAGTAAGTAAAAGAAATACTTCAAATCAATTAGTTAACAGTAAATAAATAAGATACAAAATAAGAAAGCAAATGGTAATGACAAACGTGTAAATGACTAAGGTAGAAATTACAGCATCAGAAACATTCGTGGCCAGATTACCAATGCTCCTGTCAATTGCAACTGGAGACGATTAACTAACGGAGCATGGTGCAACTGTTGTAACAGGTTATCAGCTTATGCTTTCACATTCAGACACCATAGAAAGTTCTTCCCTTCAGCTGATTCCGAGGCATCCATTATTATGATAAAATTCTATTTATACTCGTGATTTGGAGAAAGGTCATTGAAACCAAATCACCAATTTCTACATTTTTTCTTCAGATAAGTCGCATTCGATATTCTCAATCTTATCTTAACATTCCTCCGTCAATACTGATAATCGTCAGATTCAGCATAGTCGGCATAATCGTCATCACTTCCTATAGAAGCGCCGCATTTTGTGAGAGCGTTTCTAGCTATTCCTCCCCCTACTTCACCTTCAAAAGCCAGACGCTCTAAATTTACAGCTAATTCATCCTCCTCCTGTTCATAGTCGTCGTCGTACAACCTGTTTAAAAGTAATAGGAATAGTCAACGGCCGAGCCAGGGAAAGTCCAAAAACGTTGTACATGAAACATGCGAATAATTGGCCATACGAATGTTACAATTACTTTAAAAAAAAAGAAATTTGAAAAACTCACAGATCTTCTTGTCTATCAGTTGCACCCTCCTCTGCCACCAATAGTTCGTATTCTTCCTCTGCATACCGATTCCAATCAGACGTTTCAATGCCATCTAGATCATCATGATCCTAAAGTACATGTATTTTCGTTTAGACAACATGCTTATCGAAACGACTGAACAAAAAGTGCTAGGTATGATTTCACAAACCCTTTGTGAAGCAAATGGATCTTTCTGCTCATGGTCTAAATACTTTTCCAAATTGAAAAACGTATCGAAAAATATGGGAGTCATGCGGCATCGTTTCAAATCCCCTAAACTAATTTGACCTGTCGAAATCAAAAATCATAAATCAATTACACGAATAGGCTACAATTTCAAACTATTAAGATTGCGAGAAACAATTACCAGAAATTTTTGGTTGTATCATATCGAGCATCTGAAAATACCAAATCATATTTAAGAAATGTAGTTACAATGACCGAGTGACTAGAAATTATGGAAAGTACGAATGCAAACCTGGCACAAACAGTCTAAGAAAGGCAATGTTTCCAGACCCAATGCCTCCATTCTTTGCAGTTGCTCTTCATAAAAATATTCCAATTCATACATTGATAAAAATCCATCGCCATCCAAATCCATACAACGAAACCAATATTCAATGCTGGAAACAAATTCATAAATGCAAACGTTAGCTGAGCTGACATTTTAAATTTTAGAAAAATATGATCTTAAAAGAGCAATACTTTACCTTGTGGGATGCCTTTTGTCTTCTTCCGATAGCAGAAACCATACAAATTCTGTGTATGTCATTTTTCCATCAGCCAGAGTCTTCCCTCTAGTGACTGCCCCAGAAAATATTCTGTCGATCATCCGAGATGAAATTGCTAAACATTATGATGAAACGGTAGAAAATTAATGATTTCGTCGATAAAGTTGTGGCAGATCAGAAATATGCACAGGCTATAACTCTTACCGTTATCATTATGGCGACTTAGATCTTCACGGTCAATTAATAGATCGTGATCTTTGTCCAGCTCCCAAAATTTACAATAGATAACATAAAAATGTTCATAAGAAAAATATTCTGTAATTCTGTTGATGTCGTCTTCTTCCTCTAACACAGCTAGAACCTGAAATAGCAATTTTCCATTTCTTTTTCATAGGAATTTCAATATTGCTCAAAGGAAGACAATCAACTTGAAAGAATATCAGTGGTAGAAAAATCAGTATAATACCTGCAAAAAATTGCTCTTTCGAAGTTCTGGAACGGTGATTTTTCCGCTCCAAGATCTATTCACGCAGTAGTATATGCGAGCTATGACAGTATGGACGTAACGCGAGTGAAACTCCGTAGCTTCTTTAAGAAAGGTTAACCCTGGATGAGTTTCAATTACGTCCTATAATAAACATTAAACAAGAAAATTGGTTATCCAATGACTATATTGGCGTTTCTCGAATCAGGGTGACTGGACGAATCTTCAATCTAATTTCCCTGACTTTTCTAGGTTTTCCACACACTTTTTGCTAAATATCCAGACAATATAAAACAATATTTTTTTCGAAATTAACACTTACATCAGATCAGTTTAGCCTACCACTTCTTAAATGCCTGGAGTTATCAAATTCGCTCGCTTGTATGCTGTATTTATCTTCCCTGCAAGCAAATCATCTTTGGCACAAATTTGAGAAAAATTAGATCATGAAATGACGTATTTTAGGCCAAAATTTAAAAAAAAAAAAAAAAAAAATACTAGAAATAATATATTTTTAGCGTATTGTCTTTAAAAGGTAACAATTAAATTACTAAAGATGGGGACACTGAAGATTTTTTCTTGTTGAAACCACTAACTAGATCTGAAATACTGCATTTTTGTAATGATTTATTTTTTTGAAAACTCAGATGATTTGGTAAGTTAATGCCACCTATATGTCTGTAGGATTGCCATATGGGCAACATAGGAGGCTATAACTTACCAAATCCTACATGGTGGATTTAGGTGATTTTTGACGGATTTTTTTTTTTTTTTTGATAAATCAGATCATATTTGTAAAGTTAGTGGATTTTTCATAAGAAATATTAGTGATGATGGAAACGCTGTAAGCGAAATTTTTATAAAATAACTGAGAACAAATGCAGCTTTTCTATCAAAATTGTGGTTCCACAACACATTTCCAGACATTAAATGGATTTCCCTAACATTTCCAGGTTTACCTGACGGCCAGTCACCCTGTCGAATTCATAAACGATTTTTGCCTGAACTACTCAGTAGAATCATCACCTGAATAAACGAAACAAAATCATCGGGAAGAAGGTAACTTCTGTTGGACTTTGAAAGTATACGTACAAACTTGGAAGCATCGTCGTGACAAGTCGACAGCACTCTGCAATAATAAAGAGAAAAACATCCATGAAACAGTACTTTTCTTAACAAAGGTTGCTGCAGATTTTGCGACTCGTACTATTTGAAATGATGAAACATCATTGCTTAGATTACATTGCTATACATTCTATGATGACGGTCCAAGCAAGATACCGAAAAACATTAATAGGTTCTATAGCAAACTAGGAAAATGAACGAGATCCTCCTTCCCATCTTGCAGCCATCAGGAAATAGCATTTGAAACGGTGAGATGATTTTGTTGATGTTTGTCTGAGTCAAGAAACGCAATATGGAAACTAAAAAAATGCTGGGAAAAAACGAGGGTTGTCCTAAGCTGACAAAAGGGGAAATAGGTGGAAATGAAAAGAATGCAATCGCTGTTGTTGCACGCCTTTTTCTAAATTAGGGGCTGGTGTTTGGGAATGGAGCCAAGACTTCGAACAGGGCACTGCGTTAGATCTATTTAAACTAACGACTGCTTGTCTGCTTTTTGCCTCGTGAGCTTGCTTTTGAAACACAACAAACTAGGGAGGGAGACACAAAAATTCAATTCCGGAGCGAGGACAGGAGTACGCAGTTTACGTCACCGGAAAGCTCATAATGTGTAAATAAGCGAATTTCAAAAATAGACGCTTGGCTCTACCACCAACATGTTCGTCCTTTCCAAGAAATAATCTGCATTTCCAACAGTGCTCGCAAACTAGACCCTAACCTTTTCCAGTAATCCAGAAATCCATCCGAAGTGACAAAACCTTTGCTTTCGCCTCCTGCAGCCAGGAACAGAGGCACTTTCCAATACAACGGCAGGTGACAGGTCTGGAAAAACAGGAAATGTACATAGGCGATTAATATGAAATGATAAAACATTAAAACTCCCACCATAATAAAACACTTTGCACAACCATATTCACAAATGTACAAAGAAGCGGGATACGCATTTTCAAAATAGGTTTTCTAAGGTAATATTTTGAAACATGATTTTCAGCATAAAGCGTGTTCCGTTCTTAAAATCCCCATCACAAAATTCAAGTTTTAAGAGCACAGGCATGTGGCCAGTTGCATACAATTTTTCACATCCAAGTATCTGATGTTTTTCACATTTTGTCACGTGCAATTATCTGGTTTTTCACATGTCGCATTTTCAAGAGCAATAACAGTGGTTCTCAAAATAAGTTTCCTTTAAGATAATATTTCTCTGAAATTCGATTTGAACCACATTGATGGAGCCAAATTTTCTTACATAAACAAAAAAAAAACAAATGGTGGATTTCAGCATGCTTTTATAAAAAATTGTATGGGTTTAAATATTAATATCCAAGAAAACGAAATAAGCGAAATTTTGTTCAAAAAATTCGACCAAAAATTAATTTTTTAAGGGTATTTTCATGGAAATGATTTTTAGACAAGAATTTTTAAGGTTATCAGAAATATTACTCTTCAAAAGAACGTTGTAGGAAATTAAAAAAGAAAACTTAAACAAATAATCAAATTATAGTACTGTTTCATGAAATTAAGGACCTGAATCCGGAATGCCTCAGTTTTACGCTGGATTTCTTGTAAAATTCATTTTCACTGAATTTTCCACATAAGGATTATCAAGAAACCCCCGTAAATGCTTCATAAAGTGCCGCAACTCACCTTGGTGATTGTGCCAAAATGTTCTTTGCTGACCCTCTGTCCTTCGAACTTTGTGAATGCAGAAGCTATTTTTTGCAGCTGGCTATCCATCTCGTTGGTGGACAACGGCCTTCCTGATGGATAGTAAAACCTAGGAATATGATGTCGTTGATTGGAGTGAGATTGACGCCACAAGGTATTCCTGCTAGGCGACGTGTGTGGTTCTCTGTTTTCTTTGTCATTATACACCTATTAAATTTAAATAACGTGGGGTTAACAAAAGCTTTAAAAATTAAACAACACTTCTTAATTTAATGCAATCTTCACAACGCCACAAACGCCAGCTCCTATTATTAAATTTCACTAATTAATAGAAAGAATCAATATGATCCCACTTAGAAGAAAAACTGAATTTAAAGGTGAAAATGTTTTTTTAACGTTTCCTACCTAAACCATTACGTAGAAGTTGACTTTGAAGGTTTTAAGAACTAGGTTTTTAAATTCAAGATGATCATGATACTAAGCTTAATGGGTCAGTTATCACAATATGTTTGGAAATCCAAAGCTGCAATCCACAGAAAAGTCGTAGCAAAATTTGAATGAAACTGGTTGGCATAATGTCATTGCAGCGTGTACATTATACCAAAGCTGATGGTTAACTTAACACACAAACGTTTACATTTTGGAGCATGGCCAAACTCTTTCAAAAGACTTGGACTCCCATTCAACTTCAGATGGGGTTAAGAAACGCGAACGTATTTTTAATCATTCCCTAAAGAAATCAGCAGAATAAAAAAGAGGCAACAGTCAAACCTGCATAAATTTCCATTGTCACCGAAACAAACCCCAACTCAAATCTGACCTCAATCTGCGCCATTTCAAATGACAATAACCCATTTACCTTTGCAGAAAATCGATAATGGAGCACTGGCTAGGGAAGTCGTTTTGGGAAATTGCTTGTCAAGTTTTGTCGTTGTATCGACAGATAACCTTTAAAGGAAATTCATTAAGGTAGCATTTTCGATACTGTTACAACTCAGCAAGTTGTTTTATGACTTAATTTCCCCGGAGAATCCTACACGTTGACTAGCCAAATCTACCTTCAAATTTCCCTGACATTTCCATACACTTTTTGGAAAATGTCCAGACGATTTAAAACATACATTTTACTGGTTATGTGTTTAGCCTATCACATTTTAAAACTTGGGAGTCAACCATTCGTTTCATGAATGTATTTATGTTCTTTTCAAGATTTTAATGTATTGAAGCAAATTAAGTAGGTTTAGTGTTAACATTAGGAACAATATCGGGAAGATCTGGCAAAGACCCAGATCAGATGGAAAATCAATGTCCCATTTCAAATGCCATAAGCAGGAAATTTCATTAAGCCCAGTTTACGAAAGGGTGAATTTTAGCAGACAATTTTGTAAACAGAAACAATGTCAATAATTAAGCGAATGTCGTATGCAAACCATTCGAAAAATTATCACATACAGTATAATGAACTTTTACTGTATAAATATTAATAATGATGTTAACACAGCATAACTTGATAAGTATGTAACTACCATATTTATCCTTTTAGGAAAGGCGTAGATAAACTTAAAAAATGGCACAAATAATGGACAAATAATGAAATAATGGATTTTTCATAAGAAATACAGTATTAGAAAATGTTAATGATAAAAACGCCATAATGCTTTTCTGAGAAAATCGTAGTGAAAACAAATTTCCAGACATGAATTTCTCTGAGTTTTCCAGACCAAATCAATTTCCCTGACTTTTACAGGTTTTTTCAGACTGCCAACTTTCTTTTTTGAACTATCAATATAATAACTACCTGCTAATGGTCGTCTTACTTGAGATACAACTGTAAAGTTAGTCAATAATTGGAATTTTACGTCATTCATGTACTTTTATGTAGAATTATGTACTAATTCTAAGCATTTGTTTCACCTAATATTTCCGAGCCTAGCGGTGCATCTTAGAAATATCGTGAAACGAAAAAAAAAATTCTTTTGCTAACATATCTGGGTCTACTGAGCTCAGTAGCGTAACGAGTCACGCCAATTATTTGTTGCTTATCAAAGCCGCTGTTTATTGCCTTCGTGAAAGTTACTAACAGGAAATAAATCAGAGGAAAAAAAACACCGTTCACGTCTTTGTTAGCGGTTAACAAAACGTATCGATTGATTTCTAGTGAATGAAAAAATGAAAACATATTACGGCAATTAAGGTTTGCCACCATGCAGTGAAAAACAACTACAAGTCCTTGGAAGTGGGAGTGGTCGAAACAGGTCAAAATTTAATCAAGGATGCCACCTACACACCCGGCCTACCTTGCTCCCACATTACCTCAGCTTGACTATGGCTCCATCAATGTGGTTCAAATCGAATTTCTGACAAATTTGAATTGAAGTTTAAGGTAAACTTTTGAAATGTAAGCTGCATTTAAAACATCACTTTCATGCTGAATATGAGCTTATGATTTGACAAAACGATTTTCGTCATTTGAAAGGGCAACAACAGCATTCAAAAATTATTCATAAACTCCCTAGTTTCCCTAAATTTGAATAAAATAAAATTTCCCTAGTTTTGAAGTTTTCTTTGCGTAGTAACTGGAAATACAGTTAACAGGGTTCCCACAGCTTTAGTAACGTAAAATCCCCTGACTTAACAATTTCTCCATAAACCAATATAAAGTAAAAAGGACCTGTCCTTTAATATAAAGTGTTTTAATTAATATGACTAGGACGATGATTATTAAATTTGCGTAATAAAGGAATTCACACAACATCAAAGTATCAATGCACCTTTTTAATTTCGAATTTCAATCTCACAAATATCGATATTTTAATTGCCAAATAGCATGGAATCAATCTGCCATATTGAGGTTTTCTTACATTTTGCAAATTGCGATATCACGGGGAAGCAGATAAAAATCGTTGTCATAAATATGCTAAATGTGGAAAATAACTACGCGTCAATAAATTGATATGAAAAAAAAAATAACGAAGAGTTGTTTTTCGCATCAAAGAGTTAGAAGGCGTAGCCTGTGCTTTTCAATTCAATTATTGTCATGGTTACTTTATTAAATAAAGAATAAAACCAAAAAAAAAAATGGAGTCGTTCGAGAAATGCGGAAATAATTTACTTTAGGATTTTTTTATCCACATGCGACGTGCGAATTCCTTACATAGTGAACCAGTATCGAATTTTGCAATTACAGGATTGAGCTTTTAACCCTTTATTAGGGGAAGGACACGACATTTAAATTTTAGAAAAACAATTTTGAAAAAAGATGGTCATGGAATACACAGCAATTTTTTTGAACTCGAGTGAAACGACGAGATAAAAAATGGAAAAAAATTCAGGTTGAACTCTAGAATATGCTACACCGTTTGGAGAGATTGTGTACATTTTAAGTAGGAATGATAAGATGTTAAATACGAAATGGACTTATGAACATTTAAAAAAATGGATCCTCAAGAATGGATTTTGGCGAATTTTTAAGAAATTTTCAGAAAGATTAATACAGCTATTGACAGGAATATTTTTCACGATATTTTGGAAAAATTAAACCAAAATCGATTTTAGCCCACATTTCTCCAAAAAAAATGAATTTGGTGTGTTCTCGGCGAAAGTCTTGGGCAACATTTTTGGAACAATACAGGCAAAAATTATGAATATCAATGGATTTTAAGTAGAATACTGTAGTTGGTATTAAAGCTTCACTTCCAATTTGAAACAATCTCCAGGACTGAGAAAGAATGCCAATATATTTCCAGGATTTTCAGCCCAGTAGACACCCTGCTGGATATCCAGTCATTACAGGATATCCAGATGAATTTTTACGCAAGTATATGTCATTAAGAGATTTCGTCAAAATGAAAAAAAAAATGTTCTCCATTCAGCTCTCGTTTGAATCTAAATTAAAACAGACATTTTCGCAAGGTTTATACAAGCTGTCAAAATTAAAGTTGAAGCCTCGCAAACTGAAGTGACAGGGTAGTTGGTTTGATCGAAGCCAACCAGAATGGTGAGGCCGTCAAACCTTAATTTACGACTTTTAGATAACATGCAGCATGGAGTTGTCTAATTTGTGCAACGCGCCTGGTGATACTCATTATCGACACAGACTATATTTAACTATTTTTGGAATAATCATGACTTTAGACAATGATGATACTGAAAGAGTCCGGGTAGCGTTTTTGAAACATGTTACTTCAAAGAGAAGCAACATTACTGTTACATTGTACCGTAAAGTTACAGGTAAATTACTGTTCAACCTGAAATTTTTTTATTTAAGCCGAGGACACCTAACTAAAATCTAGTTTTACAACAAAAGTGAAAACCGCGATGACTTGTTGCTGTGTATGTCCCAGTAATTAAATACGAGCTTACTACTTATCGCGGTTTTGTTTGGTGTGTCCTCAGTATTACAATGATTTCAAGCATGTGGCCAGTTGGTAAACAATTTTTCCGTAGGCAATTTCCGTAGGCAACAATTAGCCGTAGGCTAATTTAAAAAAAAATGGACCAGAAATGAAATTTACGTGCATTTTCGTGAAAATAGTTTTAAGCCATAATGCATTTTAAGACGTTCTTAAAAATACTAGTATTCGAGTGGACGTCTTAGGCAATTATGAAATCAAGGACTTGAACGGAGGGTAATTCCTCAGTTTTATATTGGATATTTTGCGAAATTTATTTCCAATGAATTTTTCACATAAATTGATATTTTTCCTCCAAATTCCCCATTGGCTGATGCAAACTGTTTAGTCATTTCCCTGACATTTGACGTGAACTTTTTTAAAAGAAAAAGAAAAGATATGGATTTTACCCCAAATTTTTTATAAAAGATTATGGCAAATCAATTGGCTGATGCACACTATTTCAATTTTCCTGGCATTTTCACAAATGCTCAAAAATTCCCCGAATTTCCCTGCACAGGTGATATTGAACGAGCCAACATCAGCGTTTGAGGCTTGTTACATCAACGAGAAGCAACAATACACGCAGAAAACGTCCAGTTACATTACCAAACAACCTGAAATATTTTCCAATGCAATAATTCACTGCGGGCATCGCAATTCTGTGGTCTTACAACACTTCTGACCGGTATGGATTAATCAGGTTCATAAACGACAACCGGGCTCGTACAACTCACGGCATAAGCCAGAGGAAAGTTAACTTCAGATTGCATTTTTGAGTTTTTAATTAGGAAGTTGAATGAAGCAGCATCCCACGTGACAAGCTAGAAGGCCAGCGAGCCAGACGCCATGGTGGGACGATGGCAACTCAACGTTTTTTTCTTCTTACAGAATTGAGAGGCTCGGCCCCGTACGTGTACTTCTTCGCAGCGGTTAGTATATAGCAAGCATCCCACGTGCCAGTGTTAGTAGTGCTAGCACTACGAAACAACGTTTATTACCTGAAGCTTTGTTTGGTGCAACAGCGAATCTGCGCCGTGGTTGTTTCCTGCAGCGCTGATGTAACTGCTGCTGTTACCGATGCGCCACGTGTTGAACAGAGGTTTTGCCGGATGGTGATGCTGGTGGATCCTGTTGACCCCTCTGTCCAGTACGGGGCAGCGCTCGAAGATGAGGACCCTCTCGGCTACGGAGCCCTTTGTCAAAAAGGGCCTGACCGGGAAAAATCCTCCGGTGGTCCCGGCCCCATTGCCGATGACGGCTCCTCCGGGGCCGGTGCCCACCCCCGTGGGCGACAGCGCCCTCTCCCGGATGTGCTGTTTCTGGATGGAGGTCAGCTTGGGGTGAGGCAGGGGCGTGCCGCTGCTGCTGGTCACGCCCGGTTCAGGGCTGGGGGACTTCTTGGGCGAGTTGTAACCTCGACCGGACTGACCGCTGGCGTACTCGGGGTGCAGCAGTCCAGCGGCGTCAGGCCCGGAGACGTTGGGCAGCAGGTTTGGCAACCACTCGGACTTCCACTTCACTTCCGCTTGGTTGAACAAACCGTTCTCGAAGCGTGTCTTAGTCTCGCTCACCAAGTGAGGGATGCCGTTGAGGGGCACCCGGGTGGTCACCGCGTCCAGCTTCTGCTGCGCCTGCGCATCCTGCGTCCACTGGAAGCGTTTTTTGGCGAAGTCCACCGGGCTCTGCAGGCAACGTTCTCCTTCGTTGTACTTGCCGTTGCCCTTTTCCGCCAGGGCACTGTTGTCCGCTTTGCCGTTACCGTTGCTCAATGTGCTTCCCAAGGAGGCCTTGAGGCTCTCCTCGATGTCATCGTACTTCGGCGTCGCGTTCATGGGACCGGTGTCCTGCTTGGTGCTCTGACCCCTGTTCCGTGACCCCACGGCAGCCAGGAGCAGTCCACCACCGGGGCTGCCGCATCCGGGCTTGATCTCCAACCCGGTGGCCACGGCCAGCTTAAGGTCCAGCAGCAGCTGACCCAGAGTCTCTTCGGCAGACATGTCGCTCTTGGACACGGAGGCGTCCAGGGGTCTTTGTGCCACAATATCGTTCGAGGTCCTTGTCGGGCTGGAAGGCGATGTCTTGTCGCTGCGCTTCGGGCTTCCAGAGACGGTCACACGGCTCAGGCTGAGGACACCATGTGGGTTCTGGGCAGGCTGGGGATGACTAGGACTGGTAGCGCTGGTGGGACTAGACTGAGGGCTGCCGGGAGAAGCTTTGCCCCTGCGTCCCGGCTGCTGCTGCACCGCCTTGTCCCGGGCCACAAACTGGTCCACCAGACTCTGCAGGCCGCCGTCCAGTTGCGGCGCAGCCAGGAGCTTAGTGTCCACCCTGATCTTGGCGGCACTGCCCCCCTCATCGTCCAGCACGACGGGCAGGCAAAAGCCGTAGTGCACAGCGCCACACTCGGCGGTGCCGGACACCCGCTGGGGGTCCGGCAGGCAGGGGTAGTGCTCCACGCTGTGCACCGTGCGCTGGTGGCGCAGGTCCA